>SNQJ01S0103737.1:63512-74686 GCA_010110895.2 Picea sitchensis
GGGGGGGGTCTGGAATGAAATGGTTTTCTGGTGGGCCCCCTGCTCTAACGTGGCAGGAATCTATTTCACCAGAACTCCCCCACTCCAAAAACATTTACCATTTACCACCTTTCTGACATATCATCTCTGCCTAGTGACATCACACCCCATTACCTCCCCTACATGTCTCATCTCATAACTATGTTGGCTCACTCCCTCTGGTCACCCGTTACAAGTCACCTCACACTTACTTTTCCCCAAATCAGCATCCCCCACGTCACCATGTCGTACCCGTCATCCATTTTTTACCTGTCATCTCACACTTCAAATGACCCGTTGGCCATTTACTATAGGCTAATATATCTGTTAGTCTGCGGACCTGTCACCCGCGCTCAAAGTAGTAACATCTTGGACCTCATTGCTTAGAAGGAACTCAACAAAGTTCAGCTTCAAATAGTTCATCGAGTAGTTCTACCATCTTGTGGTGAGGATGCTCAGTGGTAGGCCCAAGCCTAGGATAAATGAAGAGATCCAGAGAATTTTACACCTCTCAAACCTCGCAAAAACGGGAGATTAGTACCTGTATCAGAACTACACAGAAACCAAATTATACGAGTGCAAGGTAGCTCCATTTAAGTTGCCCAAGTATTTTTCGCTGAGGATATTTTCTCTTAAGTATATAAGATAGATGATAAATTCGGATGACATACATTTTGTGTCTCTGAAGAAGAAACAACAGTTGAAGATCAAGGGGAATATAGGGTCCTTTATCTGCAATAGTCGAGCTATCGGCGAAGAGGCAGATAAATTTTGAGGGAAATAAAGTTTGACACAAGCTTCATGTGGCACTATGATCTGTGGGGAACCATTATAGAGTTGAGAGTGAAAAAAAAAATATCACATATATTCATGCACCCAAGCCAAAGATAGAGAAATTTTTGAATCAAACGGAGTGGGAGGCGAACACTCTGGAAGAGGTAGAGCTACAGTATCCTCAAATTATTATCTCTCAAACAAATACACCTCAGATCCCTACAGAGAAAATACCTAGAAAGGATACTTCTTCTCCTGTCACCAAAGTCTCAGTTGAGGAGTTTCAGATATACACCAAAAAGAAGAAATCCAGTCATACGTCTGAGACGACTGGTGAAAAGGAAACATCGCCCATCATAGTTATGAAGGATGATGAATCACCTCTTATCACAAGAAATCAGCAAATGATGTCTACTTCTTCATCCAAGAAGCAGACTAATATTTCACTGGTCAATCTGCCAAGTCAAGGAGGTACAAAACTGAGTGTTTTTTAGAAATATGATATGATAAAAAAGAAGAATCAGATGTTGAAAAGAAGCAGGAATGCTCAGATCTTGAAGCAAACGTCCATGGAACATCACATAATTTTGTCTGCATTTGATACAGAGAAAGGTAGGATGCATATGGATTTCTTACAAGCACAAGTTTCCGACCCTAAGGTGATCACCAATTACAAGAGAGAAATTTTTTAATTCAACAACAAAGATGTACACCCAGCTGATCAAATGGACCTACATCGGCAGACTGGGAAAATCGTATTCTACACTTTGGAAAATGTTTCTACTACTGCTGCTCAATTACAAGTTTCTCTTAACAATGTTCAGACACAATTGAAGCTGGAGAAGATATCATCCTTCGCTAAGGACAAAACAATTAAATCTTTGGAAGAGTTGATGCTCAAGATTGGATACGACCCATCAAACGTAAAAGCGGCGGAGGAGATGGTCAAGAACAAGAATGCTAACATAGCATCTCTGAGAAAGAAATTGAAACTAACACCTACAGAGGACTCATAGGCAAAGGAGATAGCCGAAATGGAAGGTGAAAAGGATGAAATTATCAAGTTGATTATGGAACAGAACACACAATTAAAAGAAATGGAAGCAGAGCTGGAACGACTGGTGAAAGAGAAAGAACAATCAACACCCATGGAAGTAATTCCATTGTGTGTGGTTCCACTTGCAGGAGTTAGTACTGCAACTGTAGTAGCAACCTCTGCAACAGATATTCCGCCAGACACTCCACTGTCAGCTCTGGAAAAGACAGTAGAACTATCAAAGTCCATGGAGGAAATGAACTTACAGGAAATGGAAATCAGCAGAATAAAAAGGGAGGTGGAAATTCTTCAGGAGCTCAAGAGCTCTTACCAGACGAGTTTCCAAATTGAAAAGAAAACAACAGAAAAACTCAAACAGGAACTTCAGTAGACGCAAAATCAAATAGTGGCACACAAGACACTTGTCGAAGATAAGGAGAAGATTTGGACATATATCTCCGAGTCCATAAAGGAGATTTGTCCTATGGTGCAAATCATGTTCGAACAAAATGAACTAGTGTTGAGGAGCAGATAGGCCACTGATAAGATAAAAAGAGAGATAGGGGACATGCCCACTGAAGCAAACGAAATCATTTGATTTATGAATTCAAATACCAGAGAAGATCTAGAAGACCTGCAAAAGGACCGAAACCATCGTCGAAGTCAAGAGAATTTTGACCAAAAGGGGGTTGATGTTACAGCTGGAGGAGAAAGTCCAGAACATAGACGTTGGAGTTCAGAAAATTTTCAGCAAAATTGATGCCTTGCAGAAGAAAGGCTTTCCCGGTTGGCTAGTTTTGAATGATAAGCTAATGACCTTATATGACTACAAGCAAAATATTTCCATGGTGGCAAAGTACAATTCCAAGTTCTCAAGAATATAGGGAAGTATTACAGGGAAGGTGTTCTTAGAGACTTTGCAGCCAGACCTCAGCATACAACATGAGATCAAGTATATTTTTACTGTCAAGCTGACATTTGCCAAGTATACAGAAGTGGATGAGATCTACCAGAGAATTCTCAAAGTCACCACACCCAATCAACTAAGGTGGGAGGAGCTGTGAAACTTAATCGAATGATAGATGACATGTATCATCTAAGTCATCATGCACAGCATCCAAAGTCATGTGAGTGACTCACCAACGGTCGTCCAAGAAAAATCAGCATGAAGTTTCAACACATCATCAACAGTTTCTATATTTTTTGTATTTTGTTATTTAGTTGGTTAGATTTAGCATATTTCACGACCTGATCATTTATGACAGGATCGTTGTAACTTTTGATTATAAATACTTCAAGATTCGAAGTATTGAGGGTTGATCTCATGCCTAATCAAGTTGAAGCACTGTAATTTTTATCAAGGGATCTACCCGTAATAAAAGAGATATTTTCACAAGATTCATGCATGTTAACTATTGGTGATGTGTTCTTTTCATTGTTAATGGTGTTTATGTCTTCGTAATCACATATATTTTCTTCTCTGATCATTTAGAAGGAGTCAAGTTGCAAAACTTATTTCATATACTCTGTTTATGACTTTTAAAAGATCGTATTTTTTGTCTTCTAACAATACGATAAAGAAATTTTTAAATGCTTCTTTATTCTTAGTGTTTATCTCATCTTTTTGCTATCCATCTTTTTATTCCTAAAGAATCTAGTAGCTTTCATTATCCTACCCTATGAAAGTATCCTTTAAAAATTTGTTCTTTGATCTTGAGTTTTATAATACAGACCCCATAGCCCAATGGATGTGTGATTTATATTTCAGCCATCTTTTAAGAAAAACAAAAAACAAACGACATTGTCTATTCATTTAACTAGCCTAAAATCTGAAACCTGAAACAAAGATAAATCTTACAGAGAGATCCCTCTCTGAAACTGGAAGGGCTAGATCCTAGTTTTGAAGTAGTTGGATAAGGTTACCTCTGATAAATTCTTTCTACCTCTTAACAACCTCTAGAGAATTTACAGGGTGATAACATAGTGGTGACCATACTGGGGGAGAATTGAAACAAACTTTCCACCCCTTGTTTTATTTCCCTTAGAACAAAGACAACTTTATTTCTGGAAAAAATGCAAACCCTAATCTTTACCTAGAAATAATGTTAAGAGGTTGTTAAAGTTTGTGTATAAATAACCAAAATCTCCAAATGTAGAATAAAATCAACAGTTCTAGCTCCCAAAAGAATTTCTACCAGATCTCATCCTGACCCAGAACCTACAATAGTAATAGATAATCCCGAAAGACTACTCAAGAAGAAAAGCATTGCAGAAATTTCGAGGAGTAACAACCCACTTCCGAGGTCTTTTTCCATCCCAGAAAAGTTAGTTGTTCTTCCAAACCTTGAGTTTGATATACCCTTTCGAACAAGTCTTTTCAGGACAAAATCTGATAGTTTTTTCAGTTAAACAGTCTTAGACCAAACCATTTTTCATCCCAGGACCCCTGAGATACTTTCTCCTAGAGCTGAGGATCAACATTTTCACCCCGAGACTGATAAGCTCAAAGACCTAGTCACAAATCTTGGTCAAGCTTTAGGCAAGCTCCATCTTCAGCAGTCCATCGAACTTCCTGCTTCAACTATTGTTGCAGTTTCTGCTAAGCTTACACCAGGTCACTCCTTTCTCCAAGCCCTTTGTCCTCTATATCTTTGGGCATTTCTTCTCCTGTCACATAGGCTGTTGTTTAGCCTCACCCACCAATCATGGTAGCAAGATATGCTCCATTGGTATTGGTTGCTCCTTTACATAACATGCCCCAATATAATCAAACTAGACTTCCACAGTTTGATAGTACTTGTCCCTTGAATGCACAACAACATGTTGAAAAAATGAATGATTACTTTGACCTGCAAGAAGTAGACAAAGCTGATGTGCAGATAAGATTATTTGCACAAAGCCTAACTAGAGACGTGAAAAAGTGGTTCAAAACTTTACGTACTGCTACCATTACTAATATTATTGTTTTTCATCAGAATTTCCTAGACCAGTGAGAGGTAAATAAAAATCCTCTCCAAATTCTATCAGAGTATGAGAACATCAGAAGAAACCAAGCAGAGACAGTGAAGGATTACTGCACTCATTTCAACAATCTATACAATGTTATCCCGACTGAAATCAAACCACCACAAGGTTTGACATTAATAAAGTTCCTTGATGGTTTTGATGCTAACATGTCATATCAATTAAGGGAAATAAATGTAACAACTCTGGAAGACATGCAAAAAAGTGACGTCAGTGTAGAAGCAAATATTTTGGCCAGAAGGGCCAGGAAGAGAACAGAAAAGAGGGTCACTATCAAGGAAGAACCTTCTACTTCCTCATCTGATGCCAAACTAGATTCTCTAGCCAGAGCTATCGATAAAATGATGGAGAGACTCACCATAACTGATAGGAAACCACCTAGGGAGAACCAAGCTACCCCTCAAATCAAAAACCCGAACTTTAGGAGAAATCCACCTCAGATTAGACAAAGAGATTCTAGAGATCAACGGGAACAAAGGGGACTTGATCAGCAAATTAGACCACCTCTCCAGGAAAACTATGTTGATGACGGGGAGGAAGTTACTGAGGATTTTGATGATGCTCATATAAATCTAATGGGTGATCATGATCACGATCATGAGTCTATTTTCCTCACCCAAGAAGATTATGAAATCTTTCTCCTCTCGCAAACAGAGGTAAATGAGGAAGTTGAGAAAACAAAACAGCAAGCCTTTGAGAATGTTATAATGGAGGTTCACAGGAAATATAACTTGAGGAGTAAGAAGACTAACAAGAATTCTCCGAAGAAGGCTGTTGAAACCAAGAAAGCCTCGGAAAATCCTCCCAATAAAGCCCCTGGGCGTAATGATGTTGAATCTTTTGCGCAAAAAACTCCAAAAATTCTTAAGAGAACAAGTCGGACAAAAGTTTCATCAACCATTCATAAAGGTGCACCTCTCCACAAAGTTTATGTCGATAAATCAGAAGTACAAATTTTAAACAAAACCACCTCTCTTTTCAGCCTTGTAGGGGAACTAGCAAAATTGAAGATTCCCATTCCCCTCTTCGAGTTGATGAACAAGAACGCTTACAGGTCTTAGGTGATAAAATCTTTAAGTATCGAACCTGATATGGGTACCAAATCCTTGAACGTAGGATCTGTACTCCACTATGACACAGTAAAGCTTGTTGGTGACCAACTTGAGCTCATGTTTGGTCCGGAAGTTGACGGTCAAACTGATAATGGCATCATGGCTCATTTTTACATCAGCCTAAATATCCATGATCTGATATTGCACAATGCTATTCTGGATTCGGGTGCCTCTCACAACCTAATGACCAAATCCGTGATGGAAAAGTTGGGACTCAAGGTCACCAGACCTTACAAAGATTTGCATTCTTTCGACTCCAGCAAGGTCAAATGTATAGGCATGATTAAAGACTTATGTATCACCTTGGCTCAAATCTCGGCAAAACGTTTAGTGATGGACATCATCGTGGTAGACATTCCCCCCAAGTATGGTATGTTTCTATCAAGGTCTTGGGGAGCTAAATTGAGAGGAACCCTGCAGCTAGATATGTCCTACGCCACCATTCCATTTTTCGGTCAACAGAGAAGACTTTACAGGGAAACACTAATGAATTATATGGTCAATAGTTAGGAAAAGACACATAATTACCCACTATATTCTGCACACTCTGACCTGGATTATTTTATTCTATATAATGATGGTGATCTTGAAGAACAAATCGCACAACTGGAAGATGATGCACCTGATCCAAAGGATAATAAAGCAGTTGTCGAAGTAAGAAAACCCATGGTTGAAGAAAATGAGGAATTTCCAGCAGACTTCTGGAGCATGGACTTCGATGGTGTTGTGAGTAAAGAAGGAGATGGAGCCAAAGTGTGGATTCATAAGCACGGATCAAAGTACTCCAAGAATCATTCCTATAAACTAAACTTCCAATGTACTAACACCATAGACAAGTACGAGGCTTTAATGCTTGGCCTAAAATTATTGAAGAAATTTGGTGCTAAGTAGATAATGGTAAGGGGTGATTCTGAATTAATTATCAAGCAAATCAAAGGTGAGTGTGCAGCAAAACATCCCATACTTAGAGCATATAGAAATGTTGTTTTAGATGTTCTCCAATGCTTTACTGAGGTTGATTTGTAGGTGATGCCTAGAGGACAAAATATACTCGCAAACGGACTGGCTACGTCAGCAGCTACCTGTAAAATCCCTTTTTGTCCCACTCGCAAGTACACAGTGGAGGTGAAGTGTAGACCCACCGTTCTTGACAATATCAGATATTGACAGGCATTTTGAAATGATGATCAAATTGAAGATTTCCTGCAATGTAAAAATGATTTTGAATGTACAAACATAGATTTAGAATAGGATGGAGAATTTGTAAATAAATTTGTTTTTTAGAATGGTAGTGTAAATAAAATAGATGTTGAAGAAATCAATGAAAATGATGTAGATTCTGATATCTTGCAGTTGAAAAATAATTTGTTACCTAGAGGTTTAGTTCCGTTGGAATACTTGTTTGATTTTAACGATGTGGCCAAAAAACCAAAAATTGAAGCTAGCGGTAAAGAGGTCAAAGACTGTAACATAGGAACAAAAGAAAACCCCAAAATGATAAAACTGTCTAAATCCTTGCCACCAGAGAAAAAAAGAAAATACATTGAACTTTTTAAGGAATATATAGATGTTTTCACCTAGGGCTATGAGGACTTAAAATCCTATGAGACGAGCATCATACAACACTGGATTCCTATAAAAGAAGAACACAAACCTTTCAGGAAGAAACTTAGGAGAATTAATCCCAAGTTGCTTCCCCTAATAGAGAAAGAAATCAAAAAGATGTATGATTCCAATATTATAGTCCCTTTGATATTTTCCAAATGGGTTTCAAATCTAGTTCCAACCAGGAAGAAAACTGGCGAGATCAGGCTCTGTATAGATTTCAGAAATCTGAACAAAGTCTCCCTCAAAGACAATTACCCTTTACCCAAAATGGACCATATTTTATAAAGGGTGGTTGGATCCAGTAGGATCTCCTTACTGGACGATTTCTATGGTTACAACCAAGTTCTGGTCCATCCAGAAGATCAAGAGAAGATAGCCTTTACCACACCTTGGGGAACCTTCATGTATGTGAAGATGCCTTTCGGTCTGATGAACGTTGGGGCTACTTTCCAAAGTGAAATGGATATTGCCTTTGTGGATGACACTAGGAAATTTATATTCATTTATCTGGATGATGTAACTGTTTACTCCACATCCGACGAAGAACATTTGCTCCACCTCAGACGTGTGTTTGAGAAGTGCAGGAAATTCATAATTTCATTAAATCCTAAGAAAATCCTTTTTGGGTTAGAGGAAGGTAAACTGTTGGGACACATAATCTCAAAAGAAGGAATTAAAATAGATCCCAGTAGGATATAATCTATCCAAAAGGTGGAACACCCTCGAAACATCAAATAACTGCAATATTTCATTGGCAAAATAAATTTCCTTAGAAGATTCATACCAAACGTGGTCAAGCTTCTCAGGAATATTACCAATATGATGAAAAAAGACACAAAAATCAAATGGAGCATCGAGTCCAAATAGTCATTTGATCAGGTGAAACATGCTCTCACCCAATCCCCAGCTCTGATTAGCCCAGACTATACCAAATACTTTTCTCTTTTCTCTTTCGCATTTGAGCACACTATAGCAGTAGTATTGTTGCAGAAAAACAGTGAAGGGTACGAGAAACCGATAGCCTTTTTTAGCAAAGCTTTAAGAGATGCATCTTTGAATTATAACATTATGGAGAAACAAGCCTTTGCTCTGATAAAGGCTATAAAAGATTTTATGGTCTATATTCTCCACTCTCACACAATTGCATACGTCCCAAACACAATGTTCAAAGATATCCTAACCCATGATAATCTAGATGGCAGAAGAGGGAAATGGAATTCAGTCATTCTAGAATATGACATTGAAATAAAACCTACTAAACTAATCAAAGGATAGGGTTTGGCCAAACTGATGGCTGAGTCTAATTTTCATGCTTTCGATATTAACTTTTTGGCTGCAGTAGATAGACCAGAAGAGCAGGCAACTCTAAACATAGAATAGGCATTCTTAAATTCCCCTTGGTATGCAGACCTCATTTTTGTACTCCACAATTTACAGGCTCCTCCAGGTTTGACTAAGACCAAAGCTAGATTTATTAAATTGAAAGAATTAAATTTTTTTATTCTAGAAGGCAAACTCTATTGGAAAGATCCTGGTGGTATCTTGCTTAATTTCTTGTTAAAAGATGAAGCTCACAAAGTTCTTCAAGATTTTCATGCAAGAGACTGTGGTGGGCACCTGAGCTGGAAGACCACAGCTAATAAGATTCTGAGAGTTGGCTTTTACTAGCCTACTTTGTTTGTTGACGTTAATTAGAAGGTTACTTCTTGCCACCAGTGTCATATTTGTGAAGGTAGAAGGAATCTTCTGCCCCTCCCAATGAAACCTATCTCTATTGAATCTCCTTTCCAACAATGGGGGCTAGACTTCATTGGTGAAGTACATCCTCCCTTTTCAGGCCAACATAAATGGATCCTCACAGCCACAAAATACTTCACCAAGTGGATCGAGGCTGTACCATGAAGGCAAGCTACTAACTCTGTCATCATCATGTTTTTAGAAACTAACATTTTGTCTCGTTTTGGATGCCCCAGAAAAATTATAGATGACAATGCAGTGGCTTTCAGATCCAAAAGGCTCATAGATTTTTGTAATCAATATCATATTACTTTGGGACATTCGACGACTTATTATCCATAGGTAAATGAGTTAGCTGAGTCTTCTAACAAAATTCTGGTGAACATCCTCAGAAAGACACTACATGAAAACAAAAAATCATGGCATAATAAGTTGGTTTTCGCACTCTAGGCTGACAGAATTATCACCAAAAGATCGAGTGGTATGTCTCCATACCAGTTGGTGTATGGCATCGAGGTAGTTTTTCCCCTTTCATTAGGAGTTTCGGTCATGAAACTATTACAGGAAACACAAGAAGAACCAAATGATTTCCAGTGAAGAATAAATCAAATGATCCACCTAATGTAGTCCAGAGAAGAAGTTTACAATATAACTCAAGTGATCCAGGAAAATATTAATAAGATTTATGAAAAGAGAACCAAAGAGGATAACGTTGAATTACGTGATCTAGTTTTTAGGTGGGACTCCATAATGAATATAAAGGTAAACATGGAAATTTCGATAGCTTGTGGAAGTGTCCTTACACCATTCATGCCTTCAGAGGAAATAATTATTTTCTACTTGCTAATACTGATGGATCAGACATGCCAAGGGGACCCATAAATGGCAGGATGTTGAAGCATTACTTGCCACCTCAGTAGAGATATCACCATTCCATTTCATTGTATATATCATTTCTTTTACAAGTCTTTTAGGTGTAAGTGTTTTTGTTCAGGCGTTTGAATCCCGCGGAGAAGGCTGTAAGACACTGAAAATGTCATCAAAATTTCCAAAATAAAGCAAGGCAAATCACAGAAGAAGCTCTAGAAGAAATTCTTCAAGGCCATAAGAAGTAGGATTCTTGGCATCTCGCAAGGAGGATACCATCCCTAGGTGGAGCCACTGTTATAACCCTATAATTTATAGGATCAACTGTTGATTGTATTTTTGTCCCTTTAGTGTTTTTGACTTGCAGGGATTACTGCATTCTGAAAAAGAAAGAAAAGAAAAGAAAAAGAAAGAAAGAAAAAAAAAATGAGAAAAGAATAAAAGAGGGCATAGAAGAAATTAAATAAAGACCCATGCAATAACAATGGCTTGATCTATACAATCTAAGCATGGCCAAGTCCTTTTAAATTGATGTTGATAGGATTAATGAATAAGCTTGGCTAAACTATTTAATCTTGGCCAAGTAGATAGGCTAGCTAGTGAATAAATTTGACCAAACTGCCTAATCTTATCAAATAACCCTAAGGTAGAGTAATTTCTTAGTCCAATAGTTTAATCTGGGCTAAATGTCATAGGGAAGTAGGTTAGAACCTAGGTTAGAGCATAGGTTAGTTGTCTTGCATTCAATAAAACATGCATGATGATCGATGTTGATTCATATCTTTGAAGTTTGAAAGTATGTTGACTGACCCCCATGGAAACAAAAGTAGGGAAAGTTGAGAAAACCCACAAAAAGGCGCAAGCCTAAGTCTCCATTGTAGACATGATTTTGTGCTAGCAGATTAAAGAGAGTACACAAATGAACGGTTGAGACATCGACATTTAGATCAATGGTCAACAAGTTTTTCCGGACCCCCCGATTGTTCTTCCTTTAACGG
>SNQJ01S0103738.1:8537-30709 GCA_010110895.2 Picea sitchensis
GAGTTGGTGCACATACATGAGGTGTATAGTTGATGATGTTGGTATATATTGATGAGTCATAGTTGATGAGTAGTTGAAACATGATTGGTACATACTTGGTACATGGTTGTATGAACTTTTTTATGGTACAGATTGATTACAGATTGGTTCATGGTTGATGCACTTGTTTATGGTACAGGTTGATTACAGGTTGAGGTACAGGTTGATGCATGGCTGATGCATGGTTCAGATTTGTTGGTATAGGTTTACATCGGTATATCTCACATTGATAGTGTGACATTGGTTCCATCATTCTACTTCTACTTCAGGGTGGCAGGACGAGACAAGGACAGGTGGTTGTAGCCACCTTTTGGTTGCAGCCTCCTTCTGGTTGTAGCCACGGAATTGGGGAGTTGGAGCTTCCCTCAGGTTGTAGCTTGAGAAACTAGGGGGTTGGAGCCTCCTTCCAGTTGCAGATGGAAAACAAAGGAAGTTGGTGCTTCCAATGAATGTAATTCTTCAAGACATATAAGAAAAAGCATTCGTTGGTTTTCTCCCGATTTGGGTTTCCACGAAAAAAACTGGTGTACTGTGTATGTGTGTGATTGTTTATTTCTTACTGCTGATTATTGGATAATAATTCTACATTGATATAACATTTGAAGAAAAAGTATTATAATTACGTTATTACTGATTCACCCGCCCTCTTATTGATCCAACACCAGCCTAGTTGTAGACACTTGAGCCTTGCAACCCTCCTGCCTCTACCTTGGGTGACACTTCATATGTTTTGCAGGTGTTGCCGAAAGGGCCGGTAGTTAGGGTTTTGTTGATGTGTTGTTGAAATGTTGAACACTGGGTCTGCCCCTATGCCAACAAATGGTTCTGTTGACGAGACCTAAAACTGTGATTACTGGGAACTAAAGAAAAGATAAATCTTTGTGCATAGATATGTTGCTGTAGTGTGCAGTATTCTACTTGACTTGCAAAGCCCTATGCTAAGAAAGAAACCTAATCTGAAGAAAATAGGTAAGATCTTAAAACTTTGTTCTCGGGTAAGGGTAAGATAAGTGAAATTTTTTATTTCGAAAGTATGAATCTAGGTATTTTTGATAGATTTTGTCCTAGTATGAAATCTAGGGCACAGATAGAAGAAAGGGTTGATCTAAATAAATTTGATAGAAATAGAGAAAGATATGTTATTCCTATGCATAGAAAGATAATTTGGACTAATAAGTGGATGCAAGAACCTAGAAAGAATTTTTGCAGATTGTAGGTCCAACACTATGATTTTAGTGTGCAGTACATGAGAGGTTGGGGATCGTTTAAAAGAAAGAGATGATTAACACTATGTTATAATTTTAGAAGACCGATACATCTGGCTAAGGAAAAACCCTGTTACAGGTCCTGTTTGTCTTTGTTGTAAAGCTATTGGTCATGAGGTTGAGGATTTCCAAAGGATGATTGCTAAAGTTGAAAATATTTGCATTCGACAAGAAAACTATAAAGATGGTCAAGAGACTAATTATATGTTAAAGAATCATACAGAAAAAGAGTCAGATGCTATGTTAATATAGTTAAAATAAGTAATGGATGATCACAAAGAGATCAGTTTACAAGAAATCATGAAATAAAAACAATGCATAGTTACAAGAATAGAAGACTTTGACATAAAATGTGTATTGGACGAGGAAACACATGTCAACATTATGCTAGAAAGAACTTGGAAAATTTTGGGAAAGCCTTCTATGGTACCTTCATTGGGAAGAATATGATTTTTTAAAGGAAAGATGATATCCCTATGTAGAAGAGCTACTAATGTACCTATGCTTGCTCATGGAACATCGATTGAAGAATAATTTGAAGTCATTAACTTTGTTGAGAACAATGCCCCTTTTCCACTTTTGTTAGGAAATAATTGGATGGAGAAGGATCAGATCATAAGGAAAGCAGAGGAAGAAGCTACAGAAAAGAAAAAACAAGAACTAAGGGATCTCATAGCTAGAGGAATAGATCGAATAATAGAAGAACGAGACGTTGAGTCGAAGCAGCAAAAGGAAAGAGAATTAGTTGTCAAGGTTGAAAGAGCATAAAAAGGTTTGAAGGACCTTTCCATGCAAGAAGAAAGTATGTCCACCTAGGACCTAGTAAGCAAAGAGGTATTACTTTTGAACCCTTTGAGAAAATGTCAACAACACGAAGTCACTATGCTAAGAGAAGATAAGAATAAGAATGGAAAGAGGAATCCAGAGACTCAGATCACATGAAAGAAGGAAAGAAATATTAGTAAGAAGAAATCCAAGTTAGAAAAGTACAAGAAGTTCTAGTGAATACTTCGCAGAAGGCAGACTTGTAGACCCCAAACCTCGTCGGAATAGCAGAACCACGCATAATGGGACTTCGCCATGGAAAAGCTATATAACCATTGGAGGCACCCCGACTGTTAGAATAACGCCCCAGAATGGCTAGAAAACGTAGTTATGAGAAAATTGACTGTCGAGACCACGCCATAACAGACTGATTCGCATTGATGGACACATTTATTCCCATTGGAGGAATCTATTATGACGCTTGCTTATTTAACCCATCAGATGCTATGTCGGGACCACTTTTTTCCACCCATGATTATCCGAGCTAACAAAGAATCAATTTCATATCACGTTGTGATTTCTAGACCTCGCAATCCATGTGATTGCCTCACATGTCTGTTTTCCTACCTGATCTATTTGGTTACAAGTGTGAATGTTGGGTGAACATAGCGTGTTAGAAAATTGTTTGGAGGAGATCCTCGTGGAAATCATGGCTAACAGAGTTATGTCTATAGGAATACAGGCATCATTGACATGGGGATTGCAAGCATACCCTTCGACTGGATGACGTTCTAGTCACAGTACTGAGTAGCGAAGCAAACACCACGACGATCTGGCTAACGCGAAGAAGATCTCTTCGGTCTTGTCGAAGTACATACCACCTTTGGCTGGCACGGTTAACCGCGATAGTATCCCATGTGACTTTGAGTATACATTGATCACTGCATACATTCCAAAGGGGATATGTGTTGTTGGACCCCATTTAGCATAGATCCTAGCCTTGAAGAAAAATGACTTTAACCTTAGAGATAGGAAGAACTATGCGATGATCATGGCGCATTAGTATTTGATGAAGATGACTGGGAAGAAGCCTCATATAGTCTCCCAGTCGTGGATAAAGGAGATCGTGTCGTCCATGATCCCAAATGTAATGAAGATCCCTAACTTTGGCCAACATTAGAAGGTTAATTCTTGTGTTAAAATCCTCTTGTCGTCCTATCATGGAGGATATTTATGGCTCGACAGGTGAATCACTATGGATCCAACGTTGATCTACCTCATCACAAAACTTAGCATGCAAGGACCAGACCCTTAGCAGTTCTACCCAGGGAAGGCTTCAGATCACTCCTTGGCATAGCGTATAAAGGAGGATTATGGTGATGTAGAAAAGGGAAAGTGAGGCTACAAGGTAGCCTCCATCTAGGATGGCGTAGTGCACCTATCTTGTCAGCTTATAACTGTAAAGATCGTCAGAAAGAACTGTCCCACACAAGTCACAGTATTTGTAGTATACCCTGCAGGAAAGTGCATGGAGGGAATGAAAATGAACTGGGTGAGTTACCTCGTCAACAAACTCAAGAAGGACTACCATGAAGTGCAGGGTCAGGGCTATGAATTCCATTTTAGGTTGTTATTGGTATTGATCACATTTGTCGCTTGACAGATGTCGGAAGGAGCGACATTTTCAGAAGTTGAGCCATCGAAGCTATTGGCCGCAAGGTTCTCCACCTTGTGGTATATGAATGACATGTCGAAGAAGTGGAAGTCAAATTTTGTTTTCCATGCCTACTACTAGAAACTAAGGCATGCTATCAAGTAATTCCCATGAATGACACCGAACACATTGCATCAGTTCAGGCCACTATCAAAGTTCCGCGTATATCGACACTTTATCTACATCAATGTGCGTAGGGATGAGAGTAAGGAGGAGTTGCAGTCCTATGATAAGATGACTGATGAAGACATGGAGAAGATCAAAACATTATGGCCAATAGAGTTCCTTGTATTGGTGGAAGTGCAAAACTCTTTGACCCTGACATCATCTTAAGTCCCTTGGTCACCCAAGTCGAGCATGATGGATAGACTAGCACAAAGAAAAAGAAGAAAAGGGAGGAAGTGCAGAACATACAAACTAATGAGGAGGTCAGCGCCTCGGAGGAAAGTAGGCCTAACTCACCCGTAGGAGGAGGAGGAGACAAAGTGAACCAAGAATAAGGAGGGGAAGAAGGAGAAAAACAGGGCAAAGGCGAAGCTACACCACCGAAATATTCCCCTATCGAGGCCAAAACATCAAATAAGGGGAAGGTTTCTTTGCAGAAACCCTCATCAAGAAAGAAGACTCGTGTAAATAAACCCCAATCGAAGAATGTGATCACAGTGGACGATGTCAATCTCATCATCGTAGCCATGGAGGATGCTTCAGAGGATATCTTGCAGAGACATGGAGCAAAGAAGGATATGATGTATGAAATAATTGATAAGAAGCATAAGGATATACAAGAAGCCATATATTTGAGCCGCGCAGTACCTACTGCGACTTCTTCATCGAAGATTGTAGAATTGGGGGATGAGCTTGCCCAATTACGAAGGCTAGCATATGAAAAATATGCTCGACTTCTGTGAGTCCAAGAACAAAAGGAACAGGCTACAGAAGCCTTGAGGCAAGAAAAGGAGGAGGTCTTAGAGAAACTTTGAGTTGTGAAGAAGGAGAAAGATGTAATTCGGTTGATGTACGAGGAGGAAAATGCGAAGATGCAACAAGAAAAATACCAATTTCTTGTAGAGCAAACTACAGTCAAAGAGGAAGTGACTAAAGCACTTTGCTCTATTCTAGGCTTCACACATTAGGAAGAAGAGTTAGTCTAGATTCAAGTGGGGAAGCTCGCTAAGGTCATTCAACAACTTTAAGCAAGAATAATGGAGCTAGAGATCCAAGCAGTGCCAAGCACTCTGCAAGAAGTGCACGATCAGAGGGAAGAAATCTCCAAGAGTGCAGTTAGAAGGATCAATACCCTTGCCTTATAATGTAAGCAGTTGAGTAACCAAAGTGTGCATACCTATGAATGCCTTGCAGAAGACCCGTACCCAAGGAAACTAGAAGCACAACTACAGGAGGTGAAGCAACAGGAATCCATCATGAAAGCACAGATGAAGATACTCACTACAGTTGAGAAAATGAAGATATCGCAGGAGCAGCATGTAGTCCAACAGTAGAGTACTGCCATCCAAATAAGAATCATGGAAGTTACATAGAGGCTACATCCGGTGCAGAACGAAGCCTGCATGATTTTTGAAGAAATTGAAGGAGAAGGATCACAACTAGACCAAGTGGTTGAAAAAGTGGAACAACACATGAAAGGGCTTGTTACAGAGAAAGTGATTTAGGATTTTTCTGGGTAGGAGGATCTAGCGAAGCAACAAATCGAGGAAGCTCGAGTTAAACTCGAGGCCTTTGAAACAACACTGCCCAGATCTGAGTGACTCGGGACAAGTCACAGATGAGTGTTGGGGGCCTATTGTTCCTTGACTAAGTTTTGAGGAAACATTGGTCATGTTTGAGCACTTTTGGGACTTCGACACACTAGTCGAAGATGGAACGCCCAGGCTGAGTTGATATCGCAGGATCTTGCTTGTTTCGCAGGCTTGTGGACCAAGCAAAGGGTTTACTAGGGTTTATGTAATGGGTTAAGCGATGTCGGACCATGGGTTTACCAATGATTAGGCCTTTTTATAAATGTATAAATAAGTAGGTAAGTGATGTAATAAGGAGGTGTTGGCTATGTGCACAATATGTTGTAAGTGTTAATGTTGGCTCATTGCAAGAGATTGTAAGTGGCTTTGTGTGATCTGGTTGTGTGAAGTAGGACTCTATGCCTTGACCGGATTTGGGGAATGAGGATCTGGTGCACAGTGCATAGATCTCCTATCCTCTGTGGAGTTGGGCTCTATGGATTTGTGCACAGGATCAAATGAATGTAAGAAGACTAAATACTAATAAAGAAGAAGAATAATTTGGTGGACATAGACCCACACTGGGATGAACCACGTATATCTTGTGTCTTGATGTGCTTTGTGCGATGTTTTTTATGTATTTATTTGGTTAGTGTTGTTGTTATAATGTATGATGGATGGATCTGATGTTGTTCCATAGTGCTTTATGGTATTCTAGGTAAATAAATGCTAGCTCTGAGTTAATGCTATTGGAAGTGCTTGATCTTTATTATTACTTCACTGATCTGTAATAAGGGTTTAATTTGTGATGTGAATGAGATTCAAGAACTAATGCATATTATTGTCTAAGAGTTATGTTAAGTGTTTTAATCATAGATCTGTGTCCCAGCCTGGTTGTAGACACCTGAGTCCGGCAACCCCCACCCTCCCTTCCTCTACCCCGGGTGAGACTTCATCTGCTTCGCAGGTGTTTCCAAAAGGATTAGTAGTTAGGGTTTTGTTGTTGCGTTGTTCAAGTGTTGAACCCTAGGTCTACCCCTGTCCCAAAAAATATTATCGAATTGTTAGAGGAAATTTCTTAGTTACTTAAGACACCTTTAAATGAGTGTATGCAGCAATTAAATGTGATTTTAGGTGGACGTAGAAAATTTTTATAACAACATCAAGAAATGTAGTGATTTTTCTAGGTTTAGAGTTAGTATAGTTAGTAGGACACTTGAGAGTTTATCAATGAATTCACCACAAGAATTTCCTTGCTAGGGCTATGAGGTCTCAAGTGCATCCAAGATTGAAGGTTGATCTACTTGAAACCAAGAGGTAGGATCTAAACCCTAAGGTTCAATCAAATTTTCATCTTAGTATTTAGATCTTGAGGAGAATGATTTCTAGGGTGCAAGCACATTTAGGCCCTAAAAAACATTCCTCCCTTCTTGTAGCTTCAACGAGGGAAAATATCGAATGTCTATATTTAAAATCCTAAAGTGATAGAACTTTAGGGATTTAGGGTTCTAACCCTAGAAATTAAAATCAACCAACTTTAGAAAGATAAGGCTTTGTGAGAGGAATAATATTTTATGGTCCTCTCTTAGGGTTTCAATAAAGAAGACTTGCAACAAAATAAGAATTTCACCATAAACATCAATAGCATAAACAAGAATTGCATAAATTTACTTCATCCAAGAAACGAGGAGAATTTAACCCTAATTACATATATATCCATACAAAATAAACAAACCACCCACAAGAGATCCATTCCAATAATAATGCATTAGAGATAAAGACCAATAAACCTTAAGGGCCAAAAATTATAGAAGTATTATCACAAATGGTGAGAGAATTATGATGAAATAAAAGAGGTAGCACTAGCATTCTTATATGAAGCTAACACTCCTCATTTTTCCACAAAACATAAGAAATGTTTAATCCAATTGGGAACAACCATTCATTTAACTTTTACAAGATACAAAATGTGCAAAATACCACAAAATAACTCACACATGTGAGACTTCAAGCCTCCTTACAAGGAGGGGACCTCCAAAGTCCATTTGGCATCAATCTGAAGTGGAGTTGGGGAAAATGATGTTTCTACCCACTCAAAACCATTCCAACCATCGTTAATTCCCCAAGAATACTCCAAATCCTATATCTATCAAACCTTAGAATATGATGTTATCATAAAACTAGGCCCAACATCCAAGATCTGAGTGTTTCGTCCATGCCCTAGGAACATGCATATCATCTCTACCATGTATTTGGATGTTTTTTGTTTCAATGTCCCTGTTCCCAGTGAGGAATAAGGTATGAGGTTCTATTCCTAGCCTATGGGCTTCTATCCCATCAATGTGATATCATTACTGAATCTTCTTGAACCAAGCCCATTTTCCATCATTCGGGGTTTTGAGGATGTGAGAGATGATGTATGAGGGTGGTGAGTCACTGGATGACCCAATGATCTCCACCACACATGCCAAGGTCCTACAATAAATGCACAACATCCTGGGTACAATCCCATGAGATCCCTCAAAGAACCATTGAAGGGCCATCCAAGACAAATCAAGGTATAAAATATGGTTAGCCAAGGTTCATAAGAAACATTATTCCTTAAAGAATGCAAAGTAAGATATAAGTTAATATATAATACATGTAAACAATTTACCTTAGTATACCCTTCAAGCATCACACCAGCCCACGTCTGAGTTGACAAGTTTAAGTATGGGAGGGATTTCATCCAACCCTATTAGGTGTGCCACCTAGAAAAGAAATAAAATAAATCGGGTAGAGGGATAGGTCCTAAGTGAAGTAGGAAATAAAGAAACCCTTCAAGAGTAAGTGTGATAGTGATATGTTTTTAGGGCTTACTTCATGGCTTATGATGTCATTTAATCCATTTCTATGAGCTCATTTATGGAGGGTGCACATGCTCTTGAGTTACCTCATTCTTAGGTGATATTTTTTCCAAACCCCTTTATCAACCATTTTTGTCGTCCTCTTTATCATATTTTCAAGTTCCCTTTATAAGGGTTCAATATTTATCATTGCTATCCATGACCACGGTGAGAATTGAAAGGGTAGAGCTCAAGTTTGGATTCAATTTTGTTAGTCCTTTTCTATCATTCCTTTCATTCTTTAGCATCATTTTATTATTCTTGTATTATAAGTTGTAATCAACTTATGGGCCTTCATCCCCGCTTCTCATGAGAGAATAGAGCATGACCCATTACCAAAGTTTAGTACACTATGAGAGGGTCCAATATGGAAAGTTTTAAGTATGTTGGGGAACAAAACATTACCCTTGTGAGGGCCCCCCAATAGTACCTCTTTTCTCTAGGTAGTCACAACATGAGACTAGAGAATAGAATTTGACCACCAAGATGAAAGAAGGAAACTGACACAATTTCGGAAGCCAGTGATCCATTATCCAACTTCAACCAAAGATTCTCATACACATTCCCAACAAATTAAGAACAACACTTTGCATGAAAGAACGACTAACATACCTCATGGGGACACTGTCTTACCATATCCCATGCACTATGTTGTTTGGATGTGATGAACCTTGGTTGACCTATAGCTAGGAAGGACGAAAGAGGTGGATCAAAGAAGGAAATAGTTGGATTTTCGACCAACCGCATGTAGGGATTTAGAAAGTGGACAAAACTAATCCACATAGGGTTAGTGGGTTAGGGTTTTGGTCATTGTTGTAACAGGTATTATACCCTTTTTTATGGTATAAATATGTATTGTGAGATATGAGGAGATCTAGTTAATCTGGGGATATCATGCGATCTAGTTGTGGAGCTAGTGTGGAATATGATCTTAGAGTCAGTTTTTGAGACATATATATGAATTTTAATCGAGGGTAAGGTCGCAAGTTGTAGACCTTAGTGAAATCTTCTCAGCCTGACATGTAATGCGCATAGTGAAATAACTTGATGAAGAATAATAAAAGAGTGAAGAATGTCAGATCTTTGTGGACGTAGCCTGGGAGGGGGAACCATGGTAAAAATTGTGTCTTTGTGTGGAATGTTTTCTTTATTTCTTGTTAGTTATGTTGAATGAATGAATCTATAGTAGTAAAATGCAGTGCACACAAGAATAGCCATGATATTTATTGAAAAATGGATCTTAAATGAATGGGAATATTTACAGAATGATAGATATAGATATAATGATGTGTTAAAATAATATTTCTGATATATGTTGAGGTAGAAAGAATGTATAACATCCCCAAAGAAGCCCCTCTTCCAAGACTATATACATCTGGATCCTGCAGTCACCCATAAAGCCAACTCGGGTGAGACTGCATTGTGCACTTTGTGCACAATGTTTCCTTCTAGTCTCCAAAAGGGTCGATGGTTTTCGGGGTTTTGTTGAAAACCTAAAGTAGAACCCGGGTCAGCCCAAAACATCCAACAAATGGTTTCATTGTTGGTTGGAACCCAGAAGAACAGATTGGAGGGGAGTTGATGAGGAGAACGGCGAAGAGAAGGAATTGTTAGAAGGGGATGTTCAGACCATGGAATCCAACTGAAGAGGATATTGAATGATGGCTGACAAAAAAATAGTTTGATTTTGTGCAAAAGGACAATAGAAAACCTAAGTATACATCATGCAATTATTTGGAAAGGTGTGTATTTACTAATATTCATGAGGCATTTTTCTGTTATTTTCCACATTTTCTACAGGAGTGGATATTGATATTAAAGGATAATCACCCAAATAATCAAATAAGACCGGTAGAATTAACTACTAATAATATTGTACAACTACAAAAATTCAATAACAAATTCACACGCGTAGTGGATTTCTAGCTAGACAACATTATCGCAGGATTCATTACTAAGTTTTTGGTCGATACTGCAAAATTTTACATTGCAGTAGAGCGAGATTTTTTGAAGGGGCTAAGAGGGATGTATATTAGATCACTTTATACATCGATCAAGATGTTGCTGCAAGATAAAGTAGTGATGACACTTGAGTCGAACAACTAAATCACTTTGCGTGCATGGGGAGATTGGGGGAAACACTAAGGAGGATATGAGATATGGAGAAGGAATTGGATATAGTTTACAAGAAGGAAACAATGGACCCTATTATGATGGATGAATGATATAGGTGTATATTGGTGGCCACCCACCTATTCTAATTGGCTCCTCTTGACAATTTTTAGCTCAGGATGTTTCTCTGTAATGATGACATTGCTTTTTAATTGTAGGTTCTGCACTTTCAGGGATATATTGGTGGCCTCCCACCTATTCCAACTGGATTATTCTGGAATTTTTCATTTCAGTACATCTTTCTGTACTTCCAGGGCCATTTTGGGGCCCTAAAATTTTTTGTTTTGGCTTGCCATAGTCAAACTATAGACTAAGTCAAAATTTGATGGCACAATGTGTATTTCTCAAAAATACATTTCTAACGAGCTATCACGTGTCTAAAATGGAGGTCGTGTGCAAAAGTTATGACCCTGGGAAGTTGAGGTACCAACTTACCCATCGGGGCCCACATAATTTTTGGCATTTTATCTCCTAGGGTTAGGTTTTTGGATGTCTAGGGTTTTTGAATTCATGAGTAATGTTAAAAATGGCTCTGGAGAATCATTGTAATCATTTATGCTCATATGGATGCACATATCAACCACATCTCTTCTCATAGATAACTACCACCATTCGAGCAAGTTGTTTTCAATTATGTAGTTTTACAGTTTCAACCTATTTTCTTTATTCAATAGAAGTTATTGTTGATGGGATATCTTTTGTTTTTATCCATATCTTTGTGCTATTGTATTCAATCTGTTATTCATTTCATTCCTCTCATAAATCTGGATCAGTGGTATCATAATGGTCTTCTCTTCATTTTTTTTTCTTCATGCATGTGACCAACAATATATGGGTACAAGAAGCTGGGAATTGAACCAATCACGCCTTTTCGAGATTGGCCCTGCTGAGCCTGAAAACAAATCATGGGGGATAAGAAGAAATATGATGGAGTAGGATATCCTTTTAAAATATTCATCGAGGAATCCCTTGTGTGACAAAGGGATGAAATGACGGATAAATTTTCACAAATCCTTCAACGAATGCCCATAGGAGACACATCTTCATCAAGATGCCATGAAACCCTCTTCAAAGTACAAGTAAATTTTGATATTCCATTATTTGAAGGATTGATATATGTGTATGTTGTAGATAACTGGTTGAATATTATTGAAGGATATTTTTTGGTCCAGAATTTTTCCGATAGGGAAAAGATTACTTTTTCACTCCTAAAGACCATCCCACATGTTAAGGACTAGTGGGATACTTAATATGAGAAAAGGGCCATGTAGGAATCTACAATATTTGTGGTCTCCCCCACATGGGACTCCTTCAAGGATTCCATTAAACAACAATACTATCATGTTGGAAGATACGAGGACCAGTACACAAGATGGACCATGTTGTGTTAGGAAAGGGACTAGAAAATACCATATTTCGCCAATATTTTCCATACCTTGTGCACCAAATTGGGTATCAAAGACTCTGAACAACATTTGGTGCTCAAATACTATGGTTGTCTACATATATATGGTCAAATAGAAATGGAGTTTCTGGACATCGCATCATTAGGTGTATCTTATAGACATGATATCAAGATCGAGCATAAATTTAAGCAGAGGAGGCGAGAGTTTTGATCTACAAACTCCTCACAGATGGAGTAGGGAAAAGGTAATGCTAACCCAAGAAACAAGGGATAGAGAAAATATGGCCACTTTCAGGACAACTAGTCCAAGCCACAACTCAAGAAGGGTAATGAGAATTCGAAGAAAGACACAGGAAAGTGGTGTGAATACCATAAAATCCTTTGGCACAACACCGAAGAATGTCGCTCCAAGTAGTTATTGGTGTTTGAGTTGAAATCTTCTGAGTCAGAGGAAGATTCTGAATCTGAATCAAATCCAGAAGGAGGGAATCATATTATCGATGTCAAACCTAGTGCCACTGTATCTACCACCAAATTCCATCCAAGCTAACTTGAACAACCATAGGAAGGGGAATGCTTCTTTCACTCATAGATGTGGGCAAAGGGGGCTCTACTTCATTTCATTGTCGATAGCGGTAGTCAGAAGAAACTAATATTAGCTCAAGAAGCTGGAACTTCTAATGAAACTACACCTGTATCCCTACACCATCGGCTGGCTTCATGAAGGAAGATATATGTGAGTTAGCCAACAGTGTTGTATGCCCTACGACATCAACCCCTTAAAACACGAGGTATTTTTTGATATTGGTCCCCTTGAATTTTGTGATGTTATTTTAGGCCATCCATATTTGTGGAAGTGACATGTTTTGTATGAGTATAGACCCTACAATGTTATTATTAATTTGGGTAGACAATTGTGCAGTGTACCAAAGGTAGCCCCCTACCACTATTTATTTAATCTCTGCAAATCAATGTAGTAAGGTCATTTCACAGATTGAGAATTTATTCTTCTTTGTGATCTATCCTCATGGTAAGAAGAAGGTTTCCACCACATTTGTAACCTCTACAAAGATTCGTTCTTTACATTAGAAGAAAGTGGATTGGATCGTGGAAGAGTAGATAGACATCTTATCCTCACCCATCAGGGTACTGGCGGACTGTCAAGTCAAGAATCCAATTGATATCACCTCCAGTGAACCTCTGCCTAATGGAATATTCTATCATTGCTCATTGATGGAAAATGATGAAATCAACCATCATATCCAAGAGTTGCTTCAAAAGGGGCACACTAGACCTAGATCCTCCCCTTTCAAAAGCCCGATTGTACTGGTGCAAAAGAAATACATGACATGGTGGCTCTGCATTGATTACAAAGAATTAAACAAAATCACAGTTAGGATTCGGTACCCAATTCCCCAAATTTATGAAATTCTTGACCAACTCAAAAGGGGAAATTTCTTCAGCAAGATTGACCTAAAGTATGGCTACTACCAAGTTCCCATCGAAACGACAGATGAATGGAAGAGAACTTTCAATTCTAAAGAAGATCTCTTCGAATGGTTGGTCATTCCCTTTGGATTAGAAAATACACTGGAAACTTTCATGAGGTTGATGGATGATGTATTGAGACCCGTCACCAAATATTTTGTGGTGGTATATCTGGATGACATCCTCATCTTCAACAAAACTTGGGAGGAACACATGCAACATATTCAACAGGTTTTGAGCACTCTGCGATAGCACAAGCTATATGCCAACTTGGAAAAATGATCCTTTGGCATGAACAGGGTCCAACACTTGGGACACATTGTTGATGACCATGGGTTACATGTGGATCTATCCAAGATCCAAGTCATTTTTTATTGGCCAGCCCCAACCACACTAACCAAGCTACAGAGATTCTTGAGACTTACCAACTTCTACCGACGATTCATGCTCGGATTCTCCCATATTGTATGGTCCCTCAACCAAGTGACCAAGGGTTGTGTACAGGAAAATTTCACATGGGGGAAGGCACAACAATGATAATTTGATGATCTGAAGCATCGCTTATGCTCAGCTCCAGTACTCTCCTTACTCGATATGCAACAACCATTCTATATTGAGACTAATGCATCTAACTATGTTGTAGGTGCATTTCTCACTCAACACGATCATCCAATAACATACCATAGTGAGATACTCTCAGATACCGTATGTAAATACCTCTCCTATGATAAGGTAATGTATTCCATTGTGAAATCCTACCATCAATGGAAACATTACATTATGTGAAAGGAGAAAATCATCCACACTGATCACAAGACTTTGTAGTTCATACAGAAACAAGGGAAGTTATAGAATGACTTCCATCAAAAGTGGTCCACATACCTGCAACAGTTCCATATCAACATAAAGTATAAGACAAGGAGCACAAATTGTTTCGTTGACTGCCTCAGTTCACCTCCCATTGTTGCACTCACCACTGTGCTCCATTCCTATGGGCATGAGGCATCTGAGTGGACCTAACTTTATCAATGATATACTGACTTCACCACCACCTATAAGATCTTGTGTACATGCGCGAATGTCACCAATTTCCATAACCAGGATGGAATATTATTCCATCTGGGCCACCTTTGTGTTCTCGCAAGAGAGCATGCAAATATAATTTGGGAGGCTCACTACAGTAGGATGGAAGGACATTTTTGCATGGAGAAAACTGTGGTCATTCTTCAGAAATTTTTTTATTGGCCAAAACGTTGATAGGACATCAACAAGTATATCAAATCTTGCACTTCCTGTTCCACTTCCAAGCCTGCCATAAAGATGCAAGGATTGTACACTCCTCTTCCAACTCCCGAGAGGCCTTGGGAATCCATCTCGATGGATTACATTTTTGGTCGTCCATCCACTAAGAAAGGAAATGCTTGTGTATTTGGAAGAGCATCACAATGGCGGATATTGCCAATCTCTTCTTCGAACAAGTGTGGTTACATTTTAGGATACCACAGACCATCATCTCATATCATGAAAGCAAATTCCTCAACACATTTTGGTCGAGCCTTTGGTCACTGTTGGACACCAATCTCACTAAATCCACTGCCTTCCACCCTCAAATCGATGGCCAAATAGAGTTCATCAATTATATGATTGTGCACATCCTACGCATATATAGCTCTAAGCATCCACATATCATGGCCATCATCCAACATCTCCAAGGGTTGGTTTCAAATGGAAGCTTTATCATTTCTTATCTTCACTTCCACTCAATTGTGCGCTGCAAACTCAACTGTGCACTGTGAAATTCATTGTGCGATGCAAACTTCACTATGGGTTTCAAACTCAATTCTGCGTTGCAAACTTCACTATGTGTTGCAAACTTCATTGTGTGATGCAAACTTCACTGTGCATTACAAACTTGACTATGCACTCCCAACTTATTCATATTTTCATCATAACTTTTAAATGTCGATATGGGTTCTTATAAAAAAATTGTGGAGATGAATAATTATATTATTGACTTGCTAACTAAAATTCATCCTGACCTAGTTCGTCGTTTTGGAGAAAAGTTGAAATAATCACCTACAGGAAAGTTTGCAGTGAATCCTGAAATTGCATTACAAACTCTACCAGTCTGATAAATTTGAGTTGTAGGAGGGCTGCCATCTGTCTGAGGAGGTTTGAATTGGTTCTCAAATATTAGTTAGACACCAAGGGACAATTGTACCTAAGATTCACCTCCACTAAATATCCATTCAATGAGATGGATGTTGATGCATTTATTCTAAAAGACAGTTTATAGGAATCAAGGAATTAGTTGGATTTTATGTTTGCCACATATCTCTAAGGCATAGAATCCAATGCATAGAGTAGGCTGCGACCTCCTAGAGATATTATTGATGTAATTTTCTATTTAATTAGGGAGAGGAATCCAAAAATAAGGGTTGGAGTTAGGAGAGAGATGGAGAGGTAGTTTAGCTATGTATGTTGATTTGTAAGCCTACTGGGAATATCAGAATGTAACATTTATGCCATTAGAGATTCATGAAAGATGTTACTATCAGATTGTGTTTTCTTTGTTTTCCATTTTACATTTTCATATTGCTTGAATGAATTTAAGACATTGAGGATTAATGGTTGTTTGTGGGTAGGAGATTCATCAGTTGCAAAGGATTTGCAGTGATTTCCTTCTTTCATGATTTATGTTCAAGTATTATTTTATTCATTTTGCAAAGAGGATCATTTCTTGATGAATATTTTTTCTTAGTGTTATCTAATTCATTCTTATGTTCATCATTATATAGCCCTTTTTTCTAGTAGGCTTCTTATGCCCAATGGAATGTCTCTGCAAACATTTTGTTGCTCTATTTCTTTCTCTTTCTTGTTATTCCACCAACAATAAAATTGATTTAATTATTCAAATTCTGATGGGTATTGGGATTACACCTACAAAAGTCTAGGTGTGACTTCTAGTGAAAACATTTTTGGCATCCTTGTCAGGGACGAAGTTGAATATTTTCCCTGGGAGATTGACAAAGCTTAGATCTAGTCTTTGATGGTGAAGAAAGGATGGTGACACAGTACAAACTACATCATTCACGTGGCGACTCCGTGAAGGAAAGATCTAGTGACAACTTCACAATTTCATAATTTCAAAGGCATTTACTGTTGTTTTGTCTCAGAGGTTTGCACCTCCTAAATTTTCTGCAGTTCCTGGTTTCCGACATCCATTAGCTCATATATCAAAATGGGGATATTTTCTACCTGTATTCAGAGAAAGGAAGGAGGATAATCATGCACAACACCTCATTATTTTTCATCAATGTACAGATCAATTAGATATACATCATTAGGATGTGCTCATGGAAATGTTCATGTATTCACTAGAAGGAGATGCTCGAGGATGGTATATACCTCTTCCTCCCTCAATTATTTCATCATTACAAGAGTTTCATACTGTTTTTCATCATCATTTCAAAATATTTTATCCAACTCATCTTCTTTTTGAAAATTGTTGTAAAGAATTTGAATTCTACATCTAGTATTCATTTAGTAATTCTTTTGGTTACAAGGATGGAGAAGAAAAAATTATTGAGAATGTAGAGGACGAATCATCCCCATGAAAAACCTTCTCTAGTTCTTTAGTTTCGAAAGAAGAGTCTATTTATTTTTTTAATGATCAGGATGTCGGTGATAGAAACATTGTAGACACATTTGTCCTTGATCCGAATGTCTATAACAGTTTTGAGGCTGCTCCAAATTTTCATGAAGATTAAGTTGTTTCTTTTAAGTATTCATATGTCAAAGAACTAATGTACAGATTAGCTTATGATAGCTATGAAAATGATGCTTGTCATGAAGAAATAGATGCACAAGAAGATTTTCCTCTGGTCTTTCAAGAGGTTTCCTATGATGTGTTTTCAGCTATGATTGAAGAGAAGGATAATAAATAGGTCCCTGATCTTGTGTGTGTTCAAATTTTACCTGTTTATGATAAATTTGAAAATATACTTACTCCTATAAAATATCATGAAGACAAGCTTCATTTTCATCCTTGACTTGAAATATTTGACAACGGTGGAAATATATTATAATAGTCTTTTGTTTTTCAAAATAGGAGAGATCATAATGTTATTCAAATAGAAGATTAAGTACAATGACATCCTTGTCCTTTGGATCGGACCAATTTTGTTTTTCATGAGTTTCATAATCCAATAACCGATTGGATGGAGTATCTGTTTTCAAAATCTTCACACACTGACAGTTTGGGTGTGAGGTTTATTTGTTGTTGTGAGTATGATTTTTCTAAGAATTCTTTGTTGCATACATTAAATTATATTGATGTTTTTTCAAATAGCTGCAAGCATAAATCCATGCCAAGAAATCAGTTGCTTGATTGGCTATTTTGTAAATTTGTATATACATGAACAAAGTGGTTATTTGGTTGGTTAGTATAGGAATTATAAATAAATCAACTTGATGTTTCAAGCATTTCCTTCAGTTTACATAGTGTGGTCATATTATAGTTTGATTTTTTTTTTTTTAGTGTGTGAATGTTTTAATTTTCAATAAAGAGAAGAAGTACACTTCAGGCAGGAACAATTAACAGTTTTCAGCTCAAGTCGACTATAGAGCATTATGGACAACTGTAAGTTTCATATTTTCAAAATGGATAAGGCACTGGAACTACAAGTTCTTGGAAGCTCATAGGGAGCATTCCATTCCCCATTATGAGCCAATGTTATCACCAATATTTTTTTAGTGCCTTGCCATCATCCAACATCTCCAAGGGTCAGTTTCAAAGGGAATCTTTATCATTTCTTATCTTCATTTCACTCAACCGTGCATTGCAAACTCAATAGTGTGTTGCAAACTCAATTGTGCACTAAGAACTTCATTATGCACTGCAAAATTCACTATGTGCTGCAAACTTAATTGTTCATTACAAACTCAATTGTGCATTGCAAACTTCATTGTGCAATGGAAACTTCAATGTACGGTGCAAACTTGATTGTGCACTTCCAACTTAATCGTATTTTCATCATAAATTTTAAAATCTGATCTAGGTTATTCTAAAAACAATTGTGGAGATGAATCATTATATTATTGACTTTCTTACCAAAAATCATCCTAACCTAGTTCATCTTTTGGGAGAAAATTTGAAATAATCATCTACAGGAAAGTTTGCAACGAATCCTAAAATTGCACTGCAAACTCTAATAGTCTGATAAATTCGAGTTGTAGGAGGGTTGCCACCTTTTTGGGGAGGTTCGAATTGGTTCTCAGATATCATATAGACACCAAAATAAACTTGTACATAAGATTCGACTCCACTAAATCTCTATGCATTGAGCTGGCTCCAGTTGCATTTATTCTAAAAGATAGTTTCCAGGAATCAAGGAATTAGTTCCTAAGAGTACATGGTGCAAAAGTACCAAATAGTTCCTAAGAGTACATTCTGCAATTTTTGCAAGTCTATAGGACATGAGGATGAGGATTTTCGAACCTTGGAAATGATGAAGGAAAGGACCTCAGATGCATATAGGATGCAGGATGAATTAATGACAGGTCCACCTATGTAGTAGTATAACAATGTGTAGTAGTTTACAACACCACCACAATATAATCAATTACCACAGTATAATACATAGTGTGCAGAAAATCAAAGCAACAGAGGAGGATTCATAAGATGAGGATTTGGAAGAGGCAGAGGACTAGTAAATTGTCACAATTGTCAACAACCTGGACCTTATGGAAGGGATTTTCCACTTCCACCAACGACATGTATGTATTGTCGCGCACCAGATCATGATACATAATATTTTCTGACACTTCTGACAAAGATACAGGAAAAAGGAATCAAAATAATCATAATGTTCAATGGATTCCCACCAAAACTAGAGATGATAGGAAAAACATCAATGTAGTTACTCTAGGTGGAGCCAAGACAAGAGAAAATGCAGCAAAGAAGAATCATGAAAAACGCCACTAAGTCAGAAAGAATACAACACCTCAACATCATTTTGATGAGCGAAAGGAAAAAGAGACATTCAAGAAGGCCAGAAAAGAAATTTTGAAGAAGAATATTTATTCTACTTCAAATGCACAACCAGGATATGATGTGCCAATATATGATACGAATCGTCCATATGATCATACTAGTGGAGATCAACCTTCATAAAAGGTAAGTAATCTAAGAAATTTTTTTGTGTATTGCTTGAAGTTATTGAATGATCAAACATCTATACAAATTTTACAAGGGTTGTTATAAAAATACAATTATGGAGAAGAGATACAACTAGAACAAAAGAAAGCAAATCACGTCCATAGGAAGACAAAAACACATAGAGAGTTCATATTGAATGAAAATATTGGAGACTTTAATATGGGTGACATCATATTAGATTTAGGATCTGAGGTAAAAAAAATTCCTAAGAAAACATGTGAATGTGTGGGGGAACCTGCACTAGGATATTCACCTATTCAACTAAAACTGGAAAATAAGGATAGAGTGATACCAATTGGTCGATTGAAAGGCATACCAGTGGATTTAGATGATGTCTGCACTATGGGAGATTTTGAAGTAATGTTAAGAACCAAATATCAATATAGCATAGAAAAACCTCAGAATAAGTACTCAACGCCTTGAAAAAGAGAGAAATTCAAATAATAAGCCTCTTCGAGGCGGAAACCTCCTTATTCCCACATAAATGTACAATTACAAGATGATTCCGATTGAAAATGTTTGGTTGGTATATATGATTCTTGTGCTTTAGACTTTGACATAGGACTGGAGAATTGGCAACAACACCTACATGATCTATCTACCCGAATATGTGCAAGAATGACATGCACACTAAAATGGGTTGGCATAGAGGTAAGAGAACCTCCAAGTTTTTATGGTCATGATGATTTGGAAGAATTCTTACCAAAGTTTGAGTTAGAAATCCTAGAGAATCAAAGGTTATTAGTTTTAGACATTTACTTTAAAGAAACACTTGCACATTGGTGGCGTATTCATAAAGAAAAGATCCATGATTGGTATCAATGCAAAATATTTTTGCACATCAGATGTGGTGTTGAACATAAGGATAAATATATGCAAAAATATGATGGAATAGACCAACCCAGAGAATGTAAAGACATATGCATAACCCTATGGAAATTGGTACCACTAAAGGAGTGGCCACATCACTTTATTCATACATTAGAGGGAATACCAAGAAATTGGTATACATAATTGGAATTTCACAAAGGAACTAGAAATTGGGCAGAGTCACATCCGAATTTTGTGATCACATTTGCATTTGAACATGAGGATATAGTGATCGATGCAACACTAAATTTGATAAAAGAGAATATATTTGAAGAACCTCAAGTTGAAATTTTAATAGCTTATCATAATCAGAATCGACAAATAGTCAGACAATTGTTACACTATTAGCACATCGCAGAAGATGACCCAACATATTAAAACTTGTGCGATATTCATATTACAAAAGATGAAGGGGAAAGAGAAGTAGAAGGTCCACAGTTACAGTTAGAAGAGTTTGTTGCACCACTAAATATAAAGAAGGTAAACATTGGAACATAAGAGAATCCAAATATTGTAAGTATTGGTGACTATTGGGACAACCAAGCAGTGGAAATGATAACATAGTTACTGCATGAATACAATGATCTATTTCCAGCGTTGTTTTCAGAAATGAAATGGGTAGTAGGATAATTACTTGGATAAATGAAGATCCCTTTACGACCATATGCCATACCAATATGACAGAAACCCTAGAGGTTGAATCTAGTATATAAAAAGAAAGTCAACAAGCTAGTGTTGTGGGGAAGAATATGTATATGGTTGTTATTATTTCAAGAATTGGATGATTGGAATTTGAAGATGCCAGTAGTATTATGGGTTTATATAAGCACATGCAAGAAAATCACAGGGAAGACACCTTTCAGATTGGTGTATGGATAGAAAGTAGTAGTCCCTTTGGAATATTTGATTCCTAGTATGTGCATTAAATCCATTACATACATGGTAGAAAGAAGCGTAACTCAAGAAAGATTGGCTCAACCGATGGAATTATAAGAGGACATGATTATGGATGATGGTTTTCATTACATTCATTCTCATTTTATTTATTCTTGCAAGAGGATAAAAAGTAACGACCAAATAACCTCATTTTTTCTTTACTGTGTATATATAAAAAATCAAAATTACTTTCGTGGGTTGGTGTATGGACAAGAAGTAGTAGTCCCTTTGGAATATTTGATTCCTAGTATGTGCATTACATCCATTACATACATGATGGAAAGAGGAACAACTCAAGAAATATTGGCTCAACTCATGGAATTAGAAGAGGACATGATTATGGATGATGGTTTCCATTAGGAAGTATAGAAAAAAAAGAAGCAAAAAAAGCTTGGCATGCTAGACACATTAAGAAGAAAAAATTTAAGGACATAGATTTGGTTCTTCTCTATTACAATAAGTACTTATAGAACCAAGGAAAGTTCAAGATGCATTGGCTAGGGCCATGTTAAGAACCAAACATCAATATAGCAGGGAAAAACCACAGGAAAAGTACTCAACGCCTTGAAACTGAGATAATTTCAGATAATAAGCCTCTTCGAGGGGGCAACCTCCTTTTACCCCACTTAAAATGTTCAAGTACAAGATGATTCAAAATGAAAATGTCTCCTTGGTAT
>SNQJ01S0103738.1:30719-51823 GCA_010110895.2 Picea sitchensis
ATTACTAATCTAAATTACAACTAATGGCCTAAGCCGACATAAATAAAATAGCATTACTAATCTAATATGCCCCAATTAAGGGGTAATGGGCCAACATTAGGGCTTAACAGGCCATATGAGATAAATTATATCACAGATGGAGGTGTTGTGGATTTACAAGATCTAGCAGGGAAAGAGATTCAAGGATTGGTGAATGGAAGTCAATTGAAACTGTATAGGGATATTTGACCCAGTAAACCTTAGTAGATGCAGAACAAAAAATTAGAGTTGTACATAGTGTATATAGTAGGAGTTAAAAGAAAAAGAAGAAGAAAAAAATTGGAAAAAAAAGAAAAATACAAAAAGATGCAGTAGATAGATAAATGGTAGACATGAAGTTAGATGATACAATGCGCAACAAAAAATAAGTGGCATGAAATAAAAAGAATACATTGTGTGCCAGTGAGAGGTGACCAGGTAGAAAAAGAAGCTCGTTGACACATAAGTAGCCGAAAAAAGAAAAAGGTGGTGACTAATAAATTGTGGCACGATAGAGAATTTATGGCACAACATATAAAAGAAAGAAAACATGAACAAAAAGAATCATTGTGACTTGTTGAAAATGAGAGCGAAGGAAGAAAACCGAGTGCATGCAGGTGATTTTGAGTTGTTTAGTGAATATTCAAAGAAAACCTATTCGAATTTAGCCAAATGGTGCCACCAAAATTTGGAGCTCCTAATCAAATTGCAAGGAAAAATGAAGTTCCATAATGTCTCAATAGGATACAATAGCTGAGGGAGTAAACTTAAATCATTCAGAGGGAGTGGTGGACGTGGATTCCATTCCTTCACCAGTCATCGAGTCGGTTAGTCCCACCATTGTAGAAGAGAAGGATCTGGTGGCAGAGGAAATGGATATTAACATGTGGGGATAAACATAAAACTCTAGCACAAAGCATAACCTCATGCATCAAGTTGGATTCGGTATAGTACAACTGTAGTTATAGAAAATTGAAGAAGATGATGAACATACCGAGTCTGATGAAGTAAAACATCATGCAACAGAGCCAACGTCACAATCAGAGGAACAAGTATAGGTGGATGATATTATAGACCAACAAAATTCAGACATAGAAGAAGATGAGGATGAGAACCAAGAAGCAATGCCATCAGAAGGAAAGAAGAAAACTAGGGAAAAACCTATCATGCCAAGAACACCAAGAAAATGGAAAGAACTAACACTCTCACTACCACAAATACCTGGTGGTGTATAATTAGTTGGTGACATATTAGCGGTTGTTAACAAACTAAAGTAAGTTGATTAGGATGTGATAGACATAGACAAGTTCCCTGAGTTTGTGCAGCAGGTGCACATGGAGAGTAGAGGTGAGGGTCCATCAGGGAATCCCATTTTGAAGCTGAAACAATGGATTGTAGGACTTTATAACACAAGGATCATGAAGCTGCTAGAGATTCCTTATTTTGGGAGAGGAAAAGACATGGTTTCCTGTGTCAAAAAACTAATAGCACTAGTACATGGATGCATCTTATAGATGGAGAGGTTGGTATCCATATATGTATACTTAATTGCAGAGATTACAGTTTTACCAGCATATGACGCAAAACCAAAACAATACATGGATGATAAAACCAAAGAGAAATCTATGGAAGATGAGATCAAGAGAAAATATGGGACTAACATAGGTTCCATAGGAATGGTCATTAGATAGATAAATGATCTAGAAATGAAGTTCGAAATGAAATTGATGGCATGTAAATTGTTGAGGAAATGTCACAAGGAAGAATCCCCTCCAGGAGTAATAGAAGAAACAATGCAATGCACAAAGGGGAGTCTACTCAATTGGGATCCTTGCCTACTAAACTTATTTTTGGAGGATTGCAAGGATGCATAGGATTTAGGTACAAAGTTTCATTATTCATGGTTGATTATTTTGATAGACCTGATTGGTTGGGGAGAACAAAAATACAAGGAATTTTTCCATAGGATAGGGAAGCGTCGACAACAAAATATACAACACTATTGCACACTTCAGATCCAAATAAAATGAAGGCAAATTCTACCACTTTTTCCATGTTTTTTTATGATATACAGGAAAATATAGCTAATACATGGATAATACCACCAAAAGTGGTGACTAAAAATCAAGGAATAATAAATTTTAAGGCTTCCAGACATAACATGTGGATCCAGGCCAAGAGGGATCCTAAGAAGGAGTGGCTACATTTGAGGTATCGTGTCATAGGAGAATAGGTGCAGTGGGCCATCAAAGGTTGTCCTGAAGAATGGAAGGCGACAAGGATTCCAAACAAGGTACCAATATCTAAGAAGAAAGCATAGGCTATCCCTTCAAAGAAATCAACCAGTCCAGTAGAGAATACAAGGAAATAAATAAAACATGCAAAAGAAACAGGGGATAGTACAACCACTAGAAAACAAAGGAACAAAACTACTATCCCTAAGTCTACAACTAAGGAAAAGGAGCACACAATAGAACCAAATGGATAAGTGAAAAAAGAGACAAATATTCCTATGTTGGATGAAACAAGAGGCGGAGATCTCCCAGACATGGATATACCAGTTAAAACCGCACAGATAAAGACTCTGCCAATGAAAAGGAAAATCTTTCAAACATGAGGACAACACAAGAAAATGAAGGTGCATGAGGGAATTCTTGGACTTGCACTCACAGAATATGATGAAGAGCTAGTTGCAGAGAAGGTGCAGGATTGCACAACAAAGGCATGGTATGATGTTGAAAAGAAAAGGGAGGATATAATCAAGAAATTGACATAGGTTAAGGAGGCACTGGAACAATTTCAACTCACTACAATGCAGTAAAGAGAGCAAGCACAAAAACAAACTCTGCAGGAGAGAACAATTCTTGAACAAGAGATAGTGTAGATAATAACCATGGGGAATGAAAACGTATGCATCACCCAATAAATGTTGCAAGTGGATGAGGAAACAATGTAGAATCCATTGAAGGACGTAGATCATTTGTACTTGGCACTATCCAAGTTTCAAACAAAGGTGTTGTACAAAATTCAAATCAATGTCATGCAGGAAATTGATTCGAGGACCTGTGTAGATGCGGTAAGTTTAAAATTGGATAAAAAGGTAAAGAAGACACTAGAGATGGAAGTTACCCAGGTGCAGTTTGAGAGGGAAGAAGAAAAGAAACACACTGGAAGAATCAAGTAGTAGGTGGAAGAAGTGTTTAAAACTATTCTTGACATCACGCAAGAAGAAAACATACCAACATAGGAGAAGATTGAGAGGATAGTGCAAGCCATGGAGGATTATAGAAGCCACATTACAGAGTTAAAAAAACTCCTAGAACCTAGCACCCCACCAGAAGTAAGAACACAAAGGGAGAAGGAGGCTACAGGTCATGTGAAGAGCATTTCACAAATAATCATGGAAATCACAGAGTTGTATAATAAGAGCACACAGTTGTGGAAATATATTCAGGAGGATGACAAATAATAGGAGTTAGAACAAAAAGAAAAAGGTGTAAACAAAGCACTACAAGAACCGAAGAAAAAACAGAAAATGATGACCATCTCGGACAGATCGAGGAGTGTGCAATAAATGAATAATTCACAAGTAGAGATGAAGATTATATAGGAAAAAACAAATCAAGGCAGGTGTAGTTGGAACCACTTCAAGAAGGTGCAAACAAAATGGTTACGTAGATTGATGCAACTAAATGTCAGATTGAACAGGTTGGCCTGGAGAGTGGAGAACTACTGAAGGAGTATATTACTGCACATACTATGGAGACTATAGAAAATAAAAACACACAAGTAAAATATCAAGTGGAATAAATTTCAGGTAGGTTCCAAGAGCTAGAGAAGTCAATGCAGGAGGCACATAGTACCTGAGTGGTTTGGAATGAGCCACATGCTAGTGTTGAGGGCCTATTGGTGCAGACCATTTTGGGGAAAAGAGAAACAATTAATGAACAAAGTTAGAAAATGGACCAGAAAAGGAGCACGCAGTGAAAATTAGGGAAACAAAACACTGAGAAAGAAGGAAAGTCAAAGGAAGAATGAAAGAGGTGGATCAAAAAAGGAAACGGTTGGATTTTAGACCAGCCACGCACAGGGAGTTATAAAGTAGACAAACCTAATCCACCCAGGGTTAGTTGTTGGGTTTTTAGTCGTTGTTGTAATGGGTATTCTACCCTTTTTGGTAGTATAAATATGTATTGTGAGATCTGAGGAGATATGGTTAATGTGGAGTTATCATGCAATCTAGTTGTCGAGCTAGTGTGGAAGATGATCTTATAGTAAGTTTTTGAGACATAGATATGCATTGTAAATGAGGGTAAGGTCACAAGATAGAAATATTAGTGTGATCTTGTTAGCCTCACATGTAATTCTCAGAACACAATAACTTGATGAAGAATAATAAAAGGGTGAAGAATGTCAGATCTTTGTGGACGTAGCCTAGGAGGGTGAATCAAAGTAAAACATGTGTAAAATGTTTTCTTTATTTCTTCTTAGTTATGTTGAATGAATTAATATGTAGTAGTAAAATGTAGTAGTAAAATGTAGTGCACACTAGAATAACCATGCTATTTATTGTAGAATGAATCTTAAATGAATGGGAATGTTTATAGAATGATAGATCGGGATATAATGATGTGTTAAAATAATAGATCTAATGTATGTTGAGGTAGACAAAATGTATAACATACTAAAAAAATCCTCCCTTACAATACTGCAGACATCTGGGTCCTGCAATCACCCATAAAGCCATCTTGGGTGAGACTACATTGTGCACTATATGTGCAGTGTTTCCTTCTGGTCTCTAGAAGGGCCGAAGGTTTCCAGGGTTTTGTTGGAAACCTAAAGTTGAACCTAGGTTAGCCCAAAACATCCAACAAGGGGTTGTTCGGATACCATTTGTGGAAACAATTATCATCATCATATTTAGAATCATTTTCTCCATCACGGGCCATCAGACATGATATCCTCTAGTGATCCAGGAAAATTCTCAGGTCCAGAAAATTGTTCAAAAATCAAAGTTATCAAAATCGAACAAAACCAATGCCATTGCATCAGTCTTTCCACGTTGGTTCTAACCATATAATTGTTTCCTCAAACAGACATCGTATGGGAAATATATCACATTCTGACAAAATTCCCAAATCGAAAAAAAAGTCAACAGTCAAAGTCAATGCTGGCATAAATAGTACGACATGTGATGTCATCATGACATCATCGTGATGATGTGGCATCCTCAGGAGATGACATATGTTACTCAAATTTGACATCTTTGGGTTGAGTTGGAACTGTACAGATGATAGGTGGTAGTACAGACGGACATGTGGCAACTGACTGGGTGTACGGTTGGTGACATGGCAAGACATGTGGCAGCTGATTGGGTGTACAATTGGTGATGTGACAAGACACATGGTAGCTAACTGGGTGTATGGATGGTGACATGGAAAGACATGTGGTCGTTGACTAGGTGTACGACGACTGACTAGGAAGGACGATGGTCTAATCATGGGTCACCACACGGCCCAATCAGATGGTGCCATGTGGCACCCTAAGGATAGCCAATGATGGCCTGTGAAAATTTTTGGCAGGGATCAGGGTCGAACCTACGACCTCCCAGAGCTACAACAACTTTGCAAAGGATGTGAACACTAGCCTACAAGGCAGATCTTGTTAATCCCTTGACAAATTTCAGTTTTGTCTTGGCTCTAGGTATCAGTAAACACTAGGGAGTTGGCCTGGGGCTAGCTCGATGGACCAACAACCAATTCCATATGCTCACGTCTTGAAACCAATGGCCAAGGCAGTCGGTCGGGACCTATCCCGTCTGATCAGGCCCTTGTTCCTTTTCAAATGCCAGGTGACTAGGGACCGCACATGGGAGGGGGGCCTAGCGGTTAGTGCCTTACTGGATAGCACTCAGTCATATGGCCAATATGACCGTTCCAAAAGGGCACCCAACCTAGCGGGCCTATTCTGATTTTTATAATAGATTGGGTTATTTTGTTATAGTTTTGGCTAGAATTGGTCCTTTTTTGAGATTTTTTGGCCATATGGAGGGGGATTTGACCCCAAAAAGAGGCTAGATCTTTGTGGGAAGTTGGGATTCCATTAATTAGCCTACAAACTATATAAAACATGCCCTTTTATCTTGTGAGGGTACTTTTGTATTGCAGGAAATGTGAGAGAAGGTTGAACTAATGACCCATTTCTCATGTTTTGAGGGGTAGTGAGGCATGCTTTGTGAGGAGATAGTTGTGAGGCATGGGTGCATCTTGATGCAAGAGCATCATAAGAAAGTGCAAAATAAGAAGGACAACGGGAGATGCACCAACATGTATTTTGAGGATGTTCTGAATTTGAAATAATGAAACATTAATGTATTAGCTGGGGGATGCAATTGCCCTCAAATGTTTTGAAGATTGTAACACAGATCTTGAGAATTTTCTCTCATCTGTCAGTTGGAGGAATTTATTGTAGTAAATGTAAGGTAAATGTAGTCTTTTATTTCGATTAGATAGCTTATAGTTGAAGGAGGGAAAACTCTATAAAGCTCCCTCATATGTATTGTGTTGTATTATTGTTCTCATTAGAGAGAGTAAGAGAAAGAGTTGTAGAGCAAGAGAAGAGAAGAACACAGATTGTAGAATTTGTTTGAGCAGATATTTTTTTCTATTGAACCCATGTACCGATGCACTTGGATTAATATAAGGAAGCTTTGATCCAACTTCATGGTGTTTTTTTATGAATTATGTTTGCATTTATTGAATAGTATGTTTACAGTTTGTTTATATACTCTGTCATGCATTTTATTTCAATTCTATGTATGCTCTTGATTTCATGTTGAATGTATGAAGTCTATGAGAGGAGGAGAAGTATAAGTTTCAATTTATACTCATCCTCAGAATTCCTACAAGGATTTCAGTGAAAGGCCGCAAGGAGTGCGTGACAATTTTTATGAGTTTCATCTCAAAAAATCGCGGGAGAGATAGAGTTTTTCTTATACCCACAGAGTGAAAGTGTAGCACAGAGCCATGCAAGGTGTGCACAGGCTGGGGAAGAGTCTCATAATTTACCAACCCAAGTGAGGGGTTGAAGAAATATGTCCCAAGGAGTGCCCAAAGTATCGAAACTATCAATAACCAGAGGTTGTTGCGAATGCCACAAGGAGTGCCTACAAGAATTCCTTGGAATCCTTGAGTTTGCAGCAGAAGCTAATCTCAAGAAGGATAGAAACTTAAAAGAATTCGAAGAAAAGGTGAAGGTCAAAGTCACCTCACAGAGGTTGATCCCAGAAGAGTTGAATCCAAGTTCTTTGGCTTGAAGCCATTGAAAATCTGAATGGATGGTGGAATTTCTCGGAGGGAGGAATACTGAAATTCCATGAGCCGTTAGATCTAGTAGATCAGCGAAGAGGATAAGGCTAATAGCCTTTCAGAACTCACAATATCAAGAGGAATAATATATGTTAGATTTTGATCAATGAGATTCATTGATATAGAGCTTTGAAGTTTTAGCGTTTCAGGAGTCGAGAGTGTGGAAGAAACAACCACCCTGAAGTCGCAACACGCGAAATCCCGAAACGATTTGGATCATTGATCGCTAGAAGGATATGGATCGTTGATATGTGGCATAGGAATATCATGGTTTCGACTATCGGATGAAGGAAGGTACGCCACATCGTAATTCCCTGATACATGAAATCCTGATGTTCTTGAAGGTTGGCGCCAGGTCGCAGTCGAGGGTCACATCAAAAAAGAGATAAGGGAGGAGCTAAGGATTGTTAGCCCATTTCGAGTATTCAGGACTTGGAGGAATCGGGTCATCCTGTAAATCAAATCCCCGATATCATGAAACGTGATGAGCCTTTGGAGTTAAGGTTGTGGTCATGCCAGTGGTCACATGGAGTGGAATTTCTTGCCTTGTGCTTGTTCGCGTAGGAGTAACTTCTAGAAGGACCTGTGAATATAGGCGTTGAAGGTTCCAACGAGAACTGAAGGAGATATTTCGGCTCAAGGAAAGTAAATATCCAAAGCCTGAGAGGTTAGCATATCCCTGCTGAGGTGGGGGCGCTGCTTCAGGTGGTATCAGAGCCTAGCTAACGACTTTTGTTTTCTAAAGAAGGTAGACAAGGGATAGTTGTGAATTGAATTCTGCAAGGATAGATTGAAACAATGCCGCCAAGAAGACGTCAAAAAATAATTTTACCCGATCCAGCTATGGAAAGCGAAATGAGAGAACTTTGTGCTTGATTAGATGATATGGAGACATCACAAAGACGAGATACTGATATGAGACATGTCAGTGAAGACGAAAGTGAAAATGAGGCTAGAGATGAAGAAAAAGTTGTAGCCAAAGATGCTTTAGAGGAACTTCTATTCATAGTTGTTGCAAGAATAGGTGCTAGAGAAAAGATGGATATTCTGATTTATGAAGGAAACTTAGATGTTGAAGAGATGCTATATTATTTTAGAGCTCTAGATAAATATTTTGACTATGAGGATGTCGAGGAAGATAAGAAAGTAAAACATCCTTTCACTATATTGAAAGTGCATGCAACACTATCGTGGGATGAACTACAGGATGATAGGCATTGCAAGAGAAAACAAAGAATCAAAAGCTGGGATAGGATGGTCACCAAGATGAAAGACAAATTTATACCCAGAGACTATCAAATTAATATGTTTTGAAGAATGCAGAATTTGAGACAGAAGGGGATGACAGTGAAGGAATACACTGAGGAGTTTTACAGACTCAACATCAGGTCAAGTCGTCATGAGAGTGATGATGAAAAGGTCACCAGATACATGCATGGCTTGAGATATGAAATTCAAGATGAGATGAACATGGTGACAATCATGAATGTAGAATATGCTTATCAAATTGCTTCAAAGGAAGAAGAGAAATTGGCCTGAAAGCAAGGTCAAAGGGGTAGAGGTAGAATTCAGAGAAGAAGCAAAGCAATTTCCCAGGACAAAGTATAGCCCAAGGATGAATAAAAGAAACCTCATAACCACCCAGAAATGGGAGGAAGTTTGCAGGGAAGACAATATGCCTACATGAACACTTTTCCTCGAGCCAGAGGAAGAGGAAGAGGCATAGGTGGTGAAATAAAGTGTTTTGTCTGTAGAAAGATCGGACACAAATATTTTGAATGTACTAATAGAAAAAGAGATGGAGGAGGAGAAGCTCACATTTCATAAGTGCAAAGGCAAAATGTTGAGGCAAAAGATGAAGAAGGTGGAAGATCCTTAATGATGAGGAAAATTCTCTTGAAGCCAGAGAAAGAGGTGGAGAATCCAATCCAAAGAAATAGTTTGCTTAGAACTGATTGAAATACCAAGGATAGGATATGCAAGGTAATAGTTGACAGTGGAAGTATAGATAATCTAGTATCTATAGAAATGGTGGAGAAGTTGGAATTGGATACAGTTGCACATCCAAACCCATATAAAGTTTCGTGGTTGCAGAAAGGACATCAGGTAACAATCACTAAACAATGTTTAGTTAAATTTTAGATAGGGGTATACAGAGATGAGATTTTATGTGATGTTATTCCCATGGATGTCTGTCATCTTTTGTTGGGGAGACCATGGAAATATGACAAAAATATTGTTCATGATGGGAGAAAGAACACATACACCTTGGATAAGAATGGTAGGACACATATGTTTCTTCCAATTGAGGACAAGAAGGTGAAAGAAGAAAGAAGAAATACTATACTTCTCATGAGTGGGAAAGAACTTCTAGATGAAGTCAATAAAGATCAAGAAATGCAGTTTGTTGTGGTAAGAAAATCGAGAGTCATTTTGACCAGTACCTCCATAGATGATCTACCTACGGAAATTCAACAACTGTTGGAGAATTTTGTTGATATAGTGGTGGAAGAATTACCTTGTTCATTTCCACCCATTAGGATTATAAGCCATCACATTGACCTTATACCAGGAGTGAGTTTACCAAAAAAAGAAGCTTACAGATTGATGTCGTAGGAGAATGAAGAGGTCAAGAAGCAAGTCCAGGTTTTAATGGACAAAGGGTTGAATAGAGAAAGTTTGAGTCCATGCGATGTACCAATGGTGTTAAGTCCAAAGAATGATGGTGGATGGAGGATGTGTATAGATTCGAGAGCTATAAACAAAATCACCATCAGGTATATATTTCCTTTACCGAGAATGGATGACTTGATGGATGACTTGGCCATTGCCAAGGAATATATTTGAAGTAAGAAGATTCCATGGATTAGCCAGTTTTTACAGGAAGTTCATCCAAAATTTTAGTGGAATTTATGAACCAATGATGAACACGCTCAAGAAAAGACATAAATCTTTTCATTGGACAGAGGAAGCAGATAAAAAATTTCAAGTTGTTGAAAGAGAAGATAATTGGACAACCAGTTCTAGTTCTGCCAGAAGTAAGACATTTCAAGTGATATGTGACGCAAGTGGATTTGTGATTGGATCGGTCTTAAGTCAAGACAATAGACCAGTTGAATACTTCAGTGAGAAAATGAATGATGCAAAAAAGAATTATTCCCCTTATGATAAGGAATTTTATGCAGTCATACAAGCATTGAAGAAATGGAGGCACTACTTGGTTCCGAGAGAGTTTGTTTTGTATAGAAACAATCATGATTTACAATTCATAACCAAACATGAGAAATTGAACCTGAAACATGCAAAATGGGTTGAATTTATGTAGAACTTTACTTTTGTTATAAAGCACATTTTTGGAATTGCTAAGAAGGTTGTTGATGCATTGATTAGGAAATGTTTGATTCTACAGGAGTTTCATGTGAAGATCTTAGGTTTTGATAACCTTAAGGATATGTACAGAGATGATTCAAATTTCAAGGATGCTTATGAAGCATGTGAGAATCATGTTCTGAGAGATATAAGCCAATGGATTGAATACTTGATTCAAAATGGACTGTTATTCAAATGAAATCAATTGTGTATCCAGAAGAGTTCTATGAGAGAGAATATTTTGAAGGAAAATCATAGTGGGGGATTGGCTGGACATTTCGGCCATGACAAAACATTTGCGCAATTGAATAGTTTATATTATTGGCCAGGGATGACGACAAATGTGAAGAATTTTGTCAACAGATGTAGAATTTGCCAGCACACAAAGGGGAAAAGACAAAATATAGGATTATATCAACCATTCCCAGTTCCAGAGAGGTCGTGGGATGCAGTAAGCATGGATTTTGTGTTAGGAATGTCGAGGACCCAGAGAGGATATAATTCCATATTTGTGGTAGTTGACATATTCTAAAAAATGGCACATTTCATTCCATGTCATAAAATCAGTGACACAACACACATTGCAAACCTGTTTTTCAAAGAAGTTGTTCGACTTCATGGTTTACCCAAGAGTACTGTTTCATATAGGGATACCAAATTTGTTGTTCATTTCTGGAGGACACTATGGAAAAAGCTGGGGACAAATATATCTTTTAGTTAAATATATCACCCTAAGATGGATGGGCAGACAAAGGTAGTAAATTGAAGTCTGGGAGACTTATTGAGGAGTTTAGTAGCTGAACATCACAGTTAGTGGGATCAGATCCTGCCACAAGAGGAATTTTCATGTAATGACTCACCTAATAGAAGCACATGATAGATACCATTCCAGATAATGTATGGAATGAAGAAAAGGGGAGTATCTGAGTTGAGAGACTTAGAGTAGAGTGATTTAAGAAGTACTGGAGCATAAGATTTTGTAGCAGAGATGCAAGAGATCCACAATAAAATTAAAGAGTGGTTGTAGTATTCTAACCAGGAATACAAGCGTAGAGCAGATCAACACAAAAGAGAACTTCAGTTTGAAGTGGGAGATTTGGTCTTATCGTACCTGAGGAAAGAAATATTCCCAAGGGGAATGTATAATAAGCTGAAAATGAAAAAGATAGGGCCGTGTAAGATTCTAAGAAAATTTGAGGCAAATGCTTATGAGATAAAATTGCCTGATAATGTGGGAATATCACCCATATTCAACGTAGAATATCTGTATCCTTACAGAGAATATGAACCAGATGGGGCAGAGATTCATAAATAAATTCAATGGGTCAAACAACTGCTTGTACCTGAAAAGGCATAGATGGAAAAGATCATTGATCAGCGAGATAACAAGAAGACCTAGAGAAAGATGTATTTTGATTATTTGATGAAGTAGAAAGGACACGTGATTGAATATGCCAGTTGGGAAAGTGAAGCAGAGATCCAAAAACATGGACAAAAAGTGTAGGATCTCATGAACAGGATTCGATGAATTTTTCAGCCAGAGGAGTATGATGCATGAGCATCATAAGCAAGAACAAAAGTGGAAGGAAAACTGGAAATGCACCAACACATATTTTGAGGTCGTTTTGAATTTGAAAGAATGAAACATTAATGTATTAGATGGGGGATGTAATTCCCCTTAAATGTTTTGATGATTGTAACATAGATCTTTAGCATTTTCTCTCATGTGTTGGTTGGAGGCATTTATTGTAGTAAATGTAAGGTAACTGTAGTCTTTTATTTCGATTAGATAGCTTAGAGATGTAGGAGGGAAAACTCTAGAAATCCCCCTCGTATGTATTGTGTTGTATTATTGTTCTCATTAGAGAGAGTAAGAACAAGAGTTGTAGAGCAAGAGCAGAGAAGAACAAAGATTGTAGAATTTGTATGAGCAGATAGTTGTTTCTATTGAACTCATGTACCGATGCACTTGGATTAATATAAGGAATCTTTGATCCAACTTCATGGTGTTTTTTTATGAATTTTATTTGCATCTATTGAATAGTATGTTTACAGTTTGTTTATATACTTTGTCATACATTTTATTTCAATGCTATGTATTCTCTTGATTTAATGTTGAATGTATGAATTCTATGAGAGGAGGAGAAGAATAAGTTTCAATTTCTACTCATCTCGAGAATTCCTGCAAGGAGTGCGTGACAAATTTTCTAAGTTTCATCTCAGAAAATCTCAGGAGAGATAGAGTTGTTATTATACCCATAGAGTGTAATTGTAGCACAGAGTCGGTCAAGGTGTGTGCAAGCTGGGGAAGAGTCTCAGACTTTATCAACCTAAGTGAGTGGTTGAATAACTCTATCGCAAGGAGTGCGTAGAGTATTGAAGCTTTCAATAACCAAAGGTTGTTGTGAATGCCACAAGGAGTGTGCATAAGAATTCCTTGGAATCCTTGAGTTTGCAACAGAAGCCAAGATCAAGAAGGATAGAGACTTCAAAGAAAAGGTGAAGGTAAAAGTCACCTCATAGAGGTTGATCCCAAAATATTTGACGCCAAGTTATTTTTCTTGAATCCATTGAAAATATGAATGGACAGTGGGATTTCTCAGAGGGAGGAATACCGAAATTCCATGAGCCATTGGATCTAGTAGATCAGTGGAGAGGATAAGGTTGATATCCTTTCAACACTCACAAGATCAAGAAGAATAGTATTCATTAGAATGGGATCAATGAGAGTCATTGATCCAGAGCTTTGAAGTTTCGTCATTTTGGGAGTCGAGAGTGTGGAAGAAACAACCACTCGGAAGTCGTGACACACGAAATCTCAAAACGATCTGGATCATTGATTCTTAGAAGGATCTAGACCATTGATCTATGGCAGAGGAACTTCAACTATCAGATGAAGGAAGGTACGTCACATTGTAATTCCTCGATACATGAAATCCCGATGCGCTCGGAGGTTGGCACCAGGTTGCAGCCAAGGGTCACATCTAAAAAGAGATAAGGGAGGAGCTAAGGACCGTTATCCCATTTCGAGTTTCAAGACTTGGAGGAATCGAGGCATATTGTAACTCAAATCCCCAATATCGCGAAACACAACGAGCCTTTGGAGTTAAGTTTGTGGTCACGCCAGTGGTCACATGGAGTGGAAGTTTGCACCTTGTGCTTGTTCACGCAAGCGTAAATTCTATAAGGACTTGTGAATATAGGCTTTGATGTTTCCAATGGGAACTGAAGGAGCTATTTCGGCTCAAGGGAAGTGAAGATCCAAAGACCGGGAAGTCAGCAAATCCCTGCTGAGGTGGGGGTGTTTCATCACATCTACACAAGGAGGTATTGTACAACATACCATAAGGCTATTTACAACAACAAAGAGCAAATGTAAAGAGAGCTTGAGCATTGAAGATCAATAAAGAGGTCCTCTAGTTGGAATCGGGCCTGTAGACGTAGCCACTCATTGGTGAAATCCATTATCAAATTCCCTGTGTCTATTTCTCTTCTTTTTCTGCTATCTTCTCTTATTGTAGCATGTTTAATGATGTTTGAACTCTTTAATTATCAATGAGCATCAATTTAATGTCACTTTGTTTATAATACCTTTCATTTTTGGATCAAGTATTTTGGTATCAGAGCTTTGGTTGTGTTGGAAGGTCTAACAAGTGCATGATTGGATGATCACAAGATCCAAATATCGAAGAGCAGAAGGATCATTGGTTGAATTCATTTCATATATAGAATGAGTATTGAGGAAGAAAAGAATGGCAACATAAGAATAAACATCTCCATGAACTAGAGAGTTCGAAAAATCATTTTTCTCCATGCCACGAATGGTCAAAGTGGTGTATGATGATTTCTTGGAGAGAAAGAAACCTGATCTAGGAGAACCTATTACGAAAGAGAAAAGTGAATAAAAAGGATACTCTTCAAAGCCTCCTCCTTCACCACCTTCTTCTCCTTCTTCTTCAAGTTCTACTTCAAATGCTAGTTCTCATTCTACACCACATTCTATACAAAAGAATATGCATAGACATAAGTATGACATGCCTTTATTAAAGATTGATGTTAAGTTTGAGTAACCTTTATATGATGGGGAACTAAATGTGGAAAAGTTATACAATTGGATAAGACAAATTGAAGTATATTGTAGGATACAGAAAATCATAGATGAGGAGACTATGATTCAGCTTGCTAGTCTCAAGATGGGAGGAACCGCTCTTGTGTGGTGGGAAAGAAGGAAAAAACAGGATCTTAAAAAGTTCGGTAAGACACTCTCCTCTTGGCTTGATTTTACATCTCCATTATGAAATCAATTTTATCCTATATCTTATATGAAACAAGCTATTATGTCATGGCAAAACTTTAGGTAGTTAAAGGGACAAATTCTTCAAAGTTATACACAAGAGTTTTGAAAAAGAGATTTATTTTTTGGTATACCATTGGATACTCAAAAAACATTGCTTAAGTACATAAGTGGTTTGCATATCTATTTACGGCATACCATTATTATGTTTAATCTAACTACTTTAGATGAGCTGTGTGTGCAAGTGACTCATCTTTAATCTAGAGGAAAAAATTTAAATGTTGATTTTGTAAAACCATTTAAACCTACTAAAGGAAAAACAAAAGACAAGGGTAAAGAGAAGTTTAAAGTGAATAAGTCTAATACAGTGAAGAAGGAAAAAACTACATGCACTCATTGTAATAAATAAGGCCATAATGAGTATCGTTGTTGGATCCTTCACTGAGAATTGAAACCATCAAAGTTCAGAAATAGAGGGAAGCCAAAGACTACTGCAACAACTCAAACAGACCTGAGATTTGATTCAAGAGATGAGACCAAGGTCACAGTCACGGGAATCAAAGGTAAAAAGTTTTAATATCATACAAGTTCTTCAGTTCAGTCTATAAAATATTATAATGAAGTTGATGAGATCAAACAAACAAATCTTTTTCACATAAGAGTAATTTCCAAACATACAAAAATTGCTACTCTGTTTGATACTGGTTCACAAGTAAACTTAATATCACAGACAATTGTTAAAAGTTTTGGATTCACTACTAAACCTCATAAGAAACCATATCCATTAAGATGGATTCATAATGATAATCAGTTGCAAGTGAATAGGCAATGTGTTCTAAATTTTTCTACCACTTCACAATTTATAGATGAGGTTGAGTTAGATGTAGTTCCACTTAGTATATGTGGTATTGTACTTGGGAGTCCATATATGTTTGATAGAAAGGAAATATTATATTGTAAAGATAATAAGTATCAATTAACTAAATATGGAAAATAATATTTCGTAAGGGCTCATCAGAAGAAATTGAATGTGTCACTAATCAACTCAGGGAAAATGAAGAGAATTGTAAATGTCAGTAAAAGATATTTACTAATGGTTGTAATAGAAAAGGATATTAATGGATTTGATGATTTCCAAGATTGTGATACAAAGTTGAAAGATGAATTAGTTAGATTTGTTTCTGACTATGATGATATTTTTCAAGTTCCAAAAGGATTACCTCCAAAACGACAAGTTGAACATGAGATACAATTGTAGCAGAATGTTCCTCTTCCTAACATTGGAATGTACAGGCTATCAGTTTTGGAAAATGTAGTGATAAAGAATTAGGTACAAGGGTTGATTGAACAAGGGGTCATCAGAACAAGTGATTCTCCGTGTGGGTCACCTATCATCCTGGTGCCAAAGAAATATGGCACATGGCGCATGTGTGTGGACTTCTGATCCTTGAACAAGATCAAGGTAAAAAATCGTTACCCTCTTCCTCGCATTGATGACTTATTAGATCAATTGAAAAATGTGGTATATTTTACTAAGTTAGACTTAATAAGTGGTTACCATCAAATCAAATTTATTGAACATGATATATGGAAAACTTCTTTTAAAACAAAACATGCATTATTTGAATTGTTAGTGATGCCATTTGGGCTTACTAATGCACCTGCTACTTTTATACGGGTAATGAACGATGTATTCAGGCCATTCATTGATGATTTTGTAATAGTCTACTTAGATGATATTATTATTTTCAGTAGGACTAGAGAGGAGCATATCAAACATGTTAGGCAGATACTTTCAGTATTGCAAAGAGAGAAAATTTTTGTAAATTTGCAAAATGTGAATTTGGCAAAACATCTATGATATATTTGGGCTATATTGTAGGGGGTGGAGAACTTAAGATTGATCCCTCTACATTTGAGGCCAATGTAAATTGGCCAAGGCCTAAAAATGTAACTGAAGTAAGAATCTTCTTGGGGGAAACACAATATTGGAGGAAGTTTATTGCAAGCTTCTCTCTAATTGCATCTCCTTTACATTTTTTCATGTGTGAAAAGGGTATTCCAGTGGGGAGGAAGTGAGAAAAAGGATTTCGATACTTTGAAGGAGAAGATTAATACAACTCCTGTTCTAGCATTTTCATATCTCCAATTGTCATTTGAAATTGAAACTAATGCAAGTGACTATGCCATTGGGGAAGCGATGATGCAACACATAAATCCCATATGTTATCATTCTAAGACCTTCACTACAACAATAATTAACTATCCAACCTATGATAAATAATTGTATGCTTTATTACAAAGTGTTAAAAAGTGGAAACATTACTTAATGGGAAAGGAAACAATAATACATACTGATCACCAACCATTACAGTATCTACAATCACAAACTAAGCTACAACAATCAAGGCATTTTAGATGGATGGGGTTTTTACAATAGTTTCATTTGGTCATCAGATATAAGAAGGGAATTCATAATAAATTTTATCATATGTTATCAACACCTTCTAGTACAATTGCTACAATCCTTAAGAACAATTCAATTACTCATGAAAGTTACATTGAACAATATGTCGAGGACAAAGATTTTAAATAATTCTACGCAACTTTAAGTCATGGTAAAAGAGCAAAGGAATTGAATTATCATATTAAAGAAAAAACTTTTTTATCATTTGGGAAAGTTATGTATTCCATAAAGTGAAAGAGTCCATGTAATCAAGGAGGCACATACTTCTCTTATAGCAGGACATTTTGGTTTAGACAAAACAATTTCTTAGTTACAAAGGTTTTGTTATTGGCATAGAATGCATGAAACTGTGTCCAAGTATATTAAAGGGTGTACTATGTGTGAAATAAGAAAACCAAGTAACAGAAAGTTAGGATTGTACACTCCACTTCCTATTCCTTCTAGACCATGGGAAAGTGTATCTATGGATTTTGTGGGGGGATTTCCTATGTCCAAGAAAGTTCATGATTACTTGTATGTAGTTGTGGATAGGTTCAACAAAATGTGTGTTCTAATTCCTTGTAAAACGCAAGTCACGGCTGAACAAACAATGCAAATGTTCTTTGAAAATGTATGGGTTCATTTTGGGTTACCTACTTCTATTGTATCTGATCGAGACTCCAGGTTCATGGGGAAATTTTGGTCAAGCTTGTGGGAACTTACGGACACCAGACTGAAGAAGAGCACAACATTTCATCCATAGACAGATGAACAGATTGAGGTAGTGAACAAAACAACAGTACATCTACTTCAAGCATATCTCAACAAACATCCTAATCTTTGGGATGAATATTTTTGTTATGTGCAACATGCGTATAATTGAGACAAACTTTCTTCCACTAAGAGATATCCCTTTGAAACATGTTTGGAATACTTGCCAAAATCTTCTTTGGAATTTGTCTTTGGCAAGGACATTGTAGTAGACAAACAAAGTGATGTGGACAAGGCTACCAAGTTCATTGAATGGATCCAGTTGATTCATCAGGAAGTACATGAATAGATGGAGAAAAGCCAAGAAAAATACAAGGTGAGACATGACATGCATTGATGATCATCAATTCAAAGTGGGAGATCAAGTTTGGTTATACATCAATAAAGAACGATTTCAAGGAGAAGGTAAAAATATAAAACCAAGTCTCTATGGTCCATTCAAAGTTTTAGAAAAAATTGGTTCTAATGCTTTCCGGTTAGAATTTTCTCCATACATGAAAATTTATTCAGTTGTAAATGTGGAAAAATTGAGATTGTATGAGCCTCTTATGATCTAGGATCAAGGAGAGAGTGTTCAGATTCCTTCCATAGAATATTTTTCTCTTCAGTACATGAATGAGTTGCACGATGACACCATTTTGGAGAAAAGAGTCTGTACTTCTCGTAGGGGTGATGTGGAATATCTTTGAATAGGATTGAAGGGAACAAATCCTAGTCAATATAGGTGGATGGAGACCAGAAAAATGAGGGCACAATATACTCACTTATTTACCAACTTATACCAGACTTTTGGAGGTCCAAAAGCTTCCAAGTGGGGAGGATTGATCAAGGAAGATTCTCAGGTCTAGAAAAATGCTCAAAAATAAAATTTCTCAGAATCAAATGAAACCAATGCCATTGCTTCTATCTCTTCATGTTGATTCCTGCCATATAATATTTTCCTCAAACAAACACTATATGCGAAAGATATCGCGTTCTGACCAAATTCCCAAAGAGGCAAAAAGTCAACAGTCAAAGTCAACGTGGATGTCAGCAGTACGAAAGGTGACATCATGATGATGTGGCATCATCAGGAGGTGACACATGTAACTCAAATTTGACATATTTGGACTGAGTTGGCATTGTACATATGACACGTGGCAGTACAGAAGGACACATGGTATCTCACTGGGTGTATGGTTGGTGACGTGGCAGGACATGTGGAAGCTGACTAGGTGTACAACTAGTGATGTGGTAGCTGACTGGGTGTACACTTGGTGATGTGGAAGGACACGTGGATATTAACTGGGTGTAGGGCTGGTGACATGGCAGGACACATGGAAGTTGACTGGGTGTACGGTGGTTGACTTGGTAGGACGACGGTCCAATCATGGGTCACCATGTGGCCCAATCAAATGGTGCCACGTGGCACCCTAAGGATGGCCAATGATGGCTTGTGAAAATTTTTGGCAGGGGTCAGGGTTGAACCCACGACCTCCTGGAGATACAATGACTTCATAAAGGACCTGACCACTAGGTTATAAGGCAAGTCTTGTTAAGCCCTTGAACAATTTTGGTTTTGTCTTTTCTTCGAGTATCGGTAAACACCAGGACGCTGACACGGGGGATAGCCCGATGGACCAACATCCAATGCTATATGATCATGCACTAAAACCAACGACCAGGGTGGTCGGCAGGGGCCTATCCCGTCTGATTGGGGCCCTTGGTCCTGTTCAAACATCAGCTGACTAGGGACCGCACATAAGGAGGGGGGTCGAGCGGTTAGCGCCTTACTGGCTAGTGCTCGACTATATGGCCAATATGAGCATTCCAAAAGGGGCGCTCACCCATCCTAGGGTGCCTGTTTTGATTTTTATAATAGAGTGGGTTATTTTGTTATAGTTTTGGCCAGAATTGGGAATTTTTGGAGAGGTTTTGGCCATATGGAGGAGGATTTGACCCCAAAAAGAGGCCAGATATTTATGAGAAGTTGGGCTTCCATTATTGAGCCTAAAAATATATATAAACCAGGCCCTTTGAGCTTGTGAGGGTACTTTTGTATTACAGGGAATGTGAGAGAAGCTTGAACTAATGACCCATTGCTCATGTTTTGAGGGGCATTGAGGCATGCTTTTTGAGGAGATAGTTGTGAGGCATGGGTTAATCTGCACACTACTACATATGGGCAGATTATTCCATGAAAAATTTCCACGCTTCTACTAGTTTCATATTTTTTTTAAAAAGGGCAGGATTTCCATTGCTATTGCCACGAAAGTTCATCGCAATATCAACAAAAATATTAATTTAACCTAGTCATGATTTTCGTCGCTATAGCGACAAAATTTTGTGGCAATAGCGACGAAAATTTTGCCTATCTCATTGGTCGGTGTTAACATCTAGTTGACTATTTTATCTATATATACGTGACTTTTAGAGACTTTGTGACACAATTGCTATAGTTGTGACACTGTTCTTGGCTTTTGTTTGAGATGTTTATTTTTTCCGTCACCCACTGGTTGAACAAATCCAATTCTCGATCTACATAGCTTGGATTTTGAACTTCCAAGGTTAGTATTTTATTTTTTATTGATGTACTCATTTAACTTGTAATTTTTTTTCAAATGTCCAAATTGCATTTAGCTTATTTTTTCCTTGATAATATATTTATATAATATGTGTAGTACCATATTTCATATCTTTGGTTTTTGGATATAGTTAGTATATTCTATGGAAATGGGTATGTGGATTCCATAATATTCTAGGTTTATGGAATCCACATACCCTTTTCCCTTCAATTGTAGCTATAATCTCTCTCTCTCTCTTTTCATTGATAAAGATATGGAATTGCTCTTGAAACTCA
>SNQJ01S0103739.1:32605-56898 GCA_010110895.2 Picea sitchensis
GTTGAAACCCAATGGTTTCACCAACAAGCCCACTAGAGGTGTCGGAGGTCCAACACTGAGGGGAACAAGCCCGAGGTATTTAGTGAAACTTCGCACACTCCCCCTAGGCGGTTCTTTAAACCAAGCAATAGTCCTCTTTTGAGTTTGTCATATTATTACTACTCTATACTGACCAGCCCAACGTGTATGGAACTTACTCCTAGAAGATCGAGACAAGATCACAATTAGAAGGGTCATGAACAACACTGGAAGCTGAGGGGAAATGTTTATTTTAAACAATAAAGTAAAATGTTGAAAAGGAAATGTTTTCTAATTACTAAGTCTTCACTGACCAGCCTCTTGTGAGGAGCTAAGGAGACGGTTTATTTTCCAACTTTGAAATTTGCATAAAATAAAGTTGCAGAAAAGCAAATCTAATCTAATAATTAAAGTATTATTATTCATACTAAGAGAATATATTATTATTCATAAAAAGGAGAATATATCAAGAAGAGCAACCTAAAAATCTTGTCTCCTTAGGATCTTTGTTTGTTGTTTTAAAACAAAAAACTAAAGGCACTCTAATTTCCAAATATGGAAATAAAATATCTTTGCATAAGTCAACTTTTAGCCTCTAAAAATTTCGAAGTAAATTACTTGCTAAGAATGACGTTTCTTGCGCTAGATCTAACTTAAGATGATAAAATGAAAATGAAATCTAGATCTAACTTTTAAATTCAGTTACTAACTTAGATAAGGATTTGAAATATGATATAGATCTAAGATAAAGTAAGCAACTAGTAACCCAAATAGATTTTAGAGAAAAAGTGAGATAAGGGAGAAAGAATGTCGGATGGAAGCCAACTTTGGGCTATGGGGTCTCTTTGATGTATTGAAGAGGGAATCCTCATTAGATGGACTTGAAGGTGTTGGAAACTCAAGCTAGAGTCTTCCACTCCTCCAAATTAGATATCTTGCAAACTTAAGACAATCTTACAAAGAAATTGTTAAAAGTAGATGCATCCACTTCCTACACATTCAATCTAGAAATCATGAATTCAAGCAAGAATGACATGAAATCATAGATTAAACATGTTATAATAAGATCTAGTAATGCAAGCTACTCAATAATATCTTATTAAAGGATTAATAACAAATACAATTGCAAGAAGAGAGGTTTACCATAATCTCAACACATCCACAAAGAAGAATGACATCCACACATTAACACAAGACACCAAGAGTGACCTGCAAAGTCTTCAAATTTTATTCCACAATAGCTCAAAAGCGAATTACAACAGCATAACTTTACATCACCAAAAATTACTACAATGGGAGAACTAGCTCCATTTTATAGCAAAGGGGAAGGAGAGCTCCATCGAGGAGGGCACACCAAGTGTGAGGGGAAGAAGAGCCAACTGTTGATACAAGGCTGCCACCTATCCCAATCTCCAACTAGACGACAAGTGTGAAGGAAGGAGGAAGGAGGGGCTACCACCTATCAAGAGGTGGGCAACCCTCTCTAAGCTAGCGCTACCTTTCCTCAAGAGGGGCGCACCTCCTTCTTGATATATTCTCCTTTTGACCATAACTTAACCTACAACTCAACTTAAACTCAATCTTGAACTCAAAGATGCCTCCCTTTGACTTCCACATACCCCTTTTTCCTTTATTTCACTAAAAACATGTCCAAACATGTTTTCGACAACTTTGCTMAAATTTAGCAATTCTGATTTTTTATGGTTTTTTTGCTTTTGAGAGTAAAATTGACTTTTTAGTGATTAAAATCACCAATTTCACTCAAAAAAGTGGGTACTTAGGTAAAGTGGATGCTCTAGGTTAAAAAATGAGCACTCCTAAGACATTTGATGCCTCCTAGTACCACTTTTTTAATACAACTTCAAATTAAAATTAAAAATATTCGTTTTACGGGAATTTTTTTATTAACTAAAAAAATGAAAAATCCTAAGGGGGACTTACTACATTTCCATAAAACTCTAGGAGGATGTTTAGCATGGTAATATACATTACACACTATACAAAACCATTTGCTTCAAGTATTTTTATTTCTCACGCATTTGTATTTAATCTTGAAGTATTTCCTTATTTACTTGCATCATGTATCTTGAGTATCCTTTTATGCAAGTACTTCTTTATGTATATGTGATTGTGGTGGTTGATTGATATATGTTCTTAGAGTAGATTTACTTTACATATTGTCTTTTGTAATAAACTCCTAGATTTATTTCTTGTACTTAGATTAGTTCAAGCCATAGATTATTTTCTTTAGGGACTACCCCCCTTGGCTTCGCTAGGAGTTGGCCTAGACGAGGAGTTGAGGATTAGGTGACATCAACTTAACTCTAACTTGCCCCCAAGGACACACCAAGTGGATTGAATATTTCTTCCACGTTACCCAGGTGTGTATAAAGGCGGCAACAGTCACCACAATAGAAAATAATATGATTGGGTTCAAGGCCTCCTTACCATGCATATAGAAGATAGTGCTCTTCATGAGTAATTTAATTTTTTAAGCTTGCATCTGTATAATTAGCAAGTTAATATACATGTAACAACTAGGTCTATTGTCAATTGGGTGTAGCTCAAGTGGCTGAGGGGTAAGTCGTTATCCTCCCCCACCTAGGTTCAAAACCCACTTTCTGACATTCTTACTCTCTTTGTGAGCCAATTGTTGATTGCTGACTTGGCATTGAGCCTTGAAGAATCCTGTTTACCCTAAGTAGCATCCTCAGAATGAGGGGAAGTACCCGGTGGTTTTTTCCCGAAAAATTCATTGTGCGAAAAAAAAATGCAATAACTAGGTCTATTATTATAAACAAATTCTGATATAGTCCATTTAAACTGCAAGTCCCAATCTCATGTTGGACTCTAATACAAAGACTCTACTAGTCACCTTATGCTTTCTTCAAATAGAAACTTTTGTATGTTAAAAAATACAAGCATTGAAAATTCAACAAAATTTTAGAGAAAAGAAGTCAAGACAGAATCCTGCTACATCTTCATGGAACACAAAATGAAAAATTGCTCAACAATCTAGTCAGTAATCAGCTTGACAATTTATATTGTCCTCGAGTTTAGGAGAAAAAACACACTTGGAAGAAACAAAGAAGATTGAACACCAGCATAAACTGTGAAATGCAAGACAATATGTGTATTAAAGGAACTTGTCTACTTATCATTGTAAACTTCTACCTGATAACAACAACAATCATCTAGCATTTGAATTAGAAGAGATAAAAGACAGACACCTTCTTTGGCCCAAGAATGTCATTGAGATTCTTAAAAGACATTAAAAATGGAGGATCCTAGATGTTGGAGATTGGATAGCAAATTCAGGCATAACAAAGCAGAATTTCCCAAATAACAGAAATAACAGGGGCACAGAAAATGAAGGTTGCAATAAAACTTTGAGATGAACCTTTGGTAAGACATCGATATCCTCACTGCATTTTAAGTCGCCATATTACAGTATAACAACCATCCTTACATGCAAAGTCATTGCAAACAAATAAAAGCACTGCCAAAAATGGAATGAGCAGAGTGAGTTTGCCAATTCCCCAACGAACAACAGGTGGAGATTGACTACCACATCTTGATCATCTGCAAAGTTCATGATGATATAAGAATAAACAGAAAAATGTCAGCCGACTCTGCATTTGTTTAGAAGACTACCAAGAGACTAATCTGTGAAAAAAGAATTAGTGGTGAACCATGATTTACAAATTTTTAAAGGAAAACTCCAACCTCCAATAAAAGGAAAAATAAATATTTTTCAATCTATGTCATGGTGATTTATTGTTTTGAGCCACCGTAGACTAAAATGTTGTGTAATAGCCAAATCACTCGAAGGTGCCTACCTTATGGGTAGCTGTAGGTGTTAATTTTGAGACATGAAGGTGGGATATGTTGAGCATGAACTATTACAAGATGAACAGAATGTAAATTTGCACCATGTGTAAAATCTGGAAAGAAACAGTGAGTTGAAAACTTGAAAAATATGCTTCAAGGGATAAAAATTTGTTGTCTTGGAAACCTCCAATGAGGGTGCTTCGTGTGATGTGGGGTGCATGGTGTGTTCACTACCCTTGGTTCTATTGCGATGGACATACACATTGGAGATAGCTTATGGAGGACTCCAAAAGTGTTTATACCATGCTTGAGGGCACTTCATGTGATGTGGGGTGCATGGTGTGTTCACTACCCTTGGTTGTACTGTGATGGACATACACATCGAAGATAGCTTACTCATGGATTTCTATACCTTGACTTGATGCTTCTGTGGCACACTTCCTTAGGAGGTTGGATACCTATGTAGCTTTGTGACATTCTTCATGATGCACACATGGAGAGCTTGGTTGTTTGCTTGGGAGGATGACCCATTTGGAGGAGCATTGGGAAACTAAGAGAAAGGCATTGAGCCCTGGGTAACATGTAGACACTTGGTTGCTTGCATGGATGCATGTGCTTGACATGAGGACACTCGGGTTGAGGAGTGTTCATGTAGGTGTGGTGGACCCAGAGGTACACATGACCTAGGAGGGAATATTGGAGGCCTTTGGAGAAGTGTTGGACACTTCTAGTGGAGTGCTCACATTGAGACCCTTTCTTGATGGATGTGCATACCTTGGAGCTTGACTTGTGTCAATTAGAGTTGGAGCACTTTACATGTGGAAATATTTAGTGATCAATTAGGTTTCTTGCTATGGACATTATCCACTTTGTTATAGTTGTCCTCCCTCACCTTTCATATTAAAAAGGGGAGGAGAGAGTATTTTCATTCATTATATAATCTTGAAAATCATCATGTATCAGAGATATGAGAGCTAGAGCAAACTTGTCTCTTTCATATGTACTTCTCCTTCATTGTACTTGGCACTCTTGTCTAGTGCACTAGAGTTATTGTGTTGATGCAAAGAAGGTATTAGGGTTAGGGTTTTCTATAGGAAAACAAGGGAAGCTAGGGTTTGGAAGAAACCTTAGAGGAGCAAAGGAAACGATTTCTCTTGTGGTTCTTGTGAGAGAAAAAGACTAGGGTTTTGTGGCATTGGAAACCCTAGTATTACTTTGAGTGCTTGATATGGAGAAAATAGTGGAAAAGTATCTTGTTTTTTCTTGTACAATTGTGTGATGCAAGTGTAGGTGCCAAAGAGGACTTCTTAGTGCGTATGCTTGCTAGTTGTGGATCTTTGGTGGAGCAACAAGCGTTGATTGGGAGTGGTTCCTCGCTAGGGGGAGTTGGAGGCTAGGGTTTGACAGTTGGAGTGATGCTAGATTGTTGAGATTACCCTAGCTAGGGTTTGGAGAGCATTGGTTTGTGAAAAGATTGAAGGACTCTATTATACCAACTTTGTATAAGTTGTTGGTGTGTACTTGTAACCTTATTTTATGTAGATATTGTTATCCCCATTTTGTGGGATAACTAAGGAGATGATGTCTCGAGGCCCTCAGGTTGCAGATATGGAGTGTTGAGAGACCACATGACTAGCAGTATCCACTTGCACATACGGAAGCCCGCTCTATCACCACATTCTGATCCATTGTCAGCGCATCCACCACACCAGCTAGCTTCTGGAAGCCAAATGGGTCTTGCTCCATGCGGTACAAGTCAGGTATTGTGGCAGGTAATCACCCTAATATTTGAGGCATTTAAACATGTTGTATTTAAGTTTCTTTTGATTATAAAACATCTGCTTGTACATTATGCTTTTGACCCTGTTTCACCTTGGTGAGTGTCATAGATTTCCTAGTAAGTGGCCAACCTTTGGGGAAGGTTTGCAACAAGGGTGCCTTGAAGGGTTATCGTACCATTCTCGACCATACATACCACTTTCTGCCCATTACATTCCCATCATACTGCCCTATTCTAGGCCCATTGACTTTAGTGATCCAAGAAGGGCATGCACCTCATTTCATGGGAAGAAGGCGCTGAAGGCCCAAAGGGATTGTTGTTGGATAAAAGATAAAAGCCTAGATATAGAACTTCCAGATGCTTCGCCCAAGGATCCCCGAGAAAGCAATGAAACACTTCTCTGTAAGAAAAGGGGGACCTACAAAAATGAATGATAATGAATGCTTAAGGGGTTAGTTGGAGGATGGGAGGTCTCATCACGAGCCGGCCTATCATGATCATGGGTATTTAGTGGTATGACATTACCATCATTTGGTCACCAATCCAGGGTAGTGGCTCTTAGTTACACAACTAAGAGAAAGGGTGTCTCATCACGAACCAACCTTCTCATATCTGCCAGGTATTTGTGAATGACATTATTGTTATCTGGACACCAAGCCAAGACAGTGGCCTTCAACTTTTTCCTTAAAACATGAAAGAAAGAAAGAATGGCAAGAACATGGGCTTGGAAAAAGTGCATCGCAAACAAAGGTGCCACACACCCTCTACAAAGGAACCCATAAATGAGATAATGTGAGCTCTTGTATGTCATGAAACTCATCGACCTATGAAATCTAAACCCCTTCCACCTCATCATCCACTACATAACCTTGAAAGGCCATCCTTGGGAGCATCCCCTACTTAAGGGTTTTAGTCTACCGAATAGGACCTTTATGACACCCCTCCCATACTCAAATTTGGTCAATTGTATAGGGTTTTTGAGCATTTGTTTAATTTGATAAGGTAGTTTTGATGCTCATGTTTAGGTGCCTTTCTTATTAGATGTGGTTTACACTTGTCATGATATCTTCGACTTCAAATCTTTGGAGGACGTACCCTTTTGTTTTGCAGGACCTTGCTTGGTGGCCAGTTTTGAGAGAACAAGCCTAACTTGGGCTTCCATGGGGCAAGAAGCCCACAAGTTAGATGTTGTAGGCCCACACACCGGATCACAGAGATATGCCTTTGGAGGCTTACATGGCATCATGGAGGATCTTATCTAGCCCCTAGTACCCTAACGACTTACCTAGGAGAGGCAAAACGTCATCTTTTGAGGGTTGACGTCATGCTTGAGGGGGTTTGATTGTGATGGAGTGATTGCACATTGACACTTGGCATATTTTGACTAGAGGAGGCATGGATTGACCCTAGCACATGATGAGGAGGTTCAAGGAGCCCCAACAACCTTCATTATCTTCTCCAACGACTTGTTCAAGGTATTAAAACGTCCCCTAAAGGAGTGACGTCATCTTTTTTTTAGGGTTTCTATTGTGTTAAAGTGAAATTTAAATATCATTATTTGATGCAAGGGGTAAGATAAGGGTTGTTGACCCTTTATCTTATGTTTTACCCTTGCTAAGTGGAAAAACTATGTTTTAGCACTTTTGTATAAATAGAGATCATGTGAATCTCATTTGATAATATAACTCTCCCCTTGTGAGAGGTACTTGGCTGAAATTTTCACTCTCTTTGGGAAATCTCTATCTCTTATGCTATTTGTTATGGTTTCTATTTACTATTGGATGGATGGATGATGCGCTAGCTCTGTTGGAGGATTATTTTCTTGCTTATGGTCGAATTTGCTTTGTGAATTAGGGTTTCATCTTGTTAATGCTTCAACTTGGTAAGGATTTCATGGTTATTGCTCTCTTTTCTCGGTTCTAGGCTTAATGTGATGATATCTTGGGGAGTATAAGGGCATACACCCCCCTCCAAGTCCATTTTTATTGTTTGGAATAATCTATTGTGCAAAGGATATTAGGAGGAGTAAAAGGGTTTACACCCTCCTAGGTTTTCCTTGTTGGTTAGGGTTTTCCTTGGGGAGTAAAAGGGTTTACACCCCCAAGGAAGTAACTCATCCAACTTGTTTGATCAAGAGACTCCATTTACCCAATGGCTAGAGGCACTAGTTCAATTGCATTGGAGAAATAAAATCTTGCATTGATAAACGTGAAATTTTGGAATTTTGAAATTGTCTAAATTGGAAAGTGATCTTTGTTCCTAAGGCACCTTTGAGCCACTAGGGCATTTTGATTCTCCAAGCTTTTCTTGCTGCTGTTACAACTTAAATCTACAGCCATTAGGGCTGCAGAAACCCTAAAACAAATCTCTTAATAACTCACAAACCAACTGTCAGAAGTTGCTAAAAATCTGCCCCTATAATCTACTAGTCTCGGTGCACTTTTTGGGTGGATTGTTGGCAAGTTTTGGTGGTTGACTTCTTTGATGTAATAACTTGTTTGTTACAGCCATACGCTGATAATTATCACTGCAGTAACTTGTTTATGACAGCCTTACTTTTATGCTAAAGTCTTGCTCTTTCATTCTTGATTTAATCTAGTTTTTACTAGCTTGTCTCTTGCTTATTCAACTAGACTTTTAGCACTTATTTTGCAGCTCCTATTACTCTTTACATGCTGATATATGTTATTGTTTATTTCTGCAATTAGGGACTGTTATCGCACGGTTTGTAGGAAGGGTTTAAGTAGCTTGAGTCAAGGCTTAAAACCGGCGTAACAGGACCTTCCCCACCCACTGTCACCTCGATGGGGGGCTCTTTCTATTTAGGATGGCTAGTCCAAGGGAGACGTCCCTAAGCAATGGGATGGGGGCTCTTTCATTTAGGGATGGCTAGTCCAAGGGAGACGTCCCTAAGCAATATGGATTAATGAAGGGCTAAAGGTACTGACCAAGTCAAAGAAGTTCTCACGACACGCAAAGACGAGATAGTTTAAGGAGAAAGATCCAATCGATGATGCACCTGTTTGGTTGACAAGACAAATAAACTAGAATTTGTGTTGCAGTGGGTTAGTACTCAAAGCATTAATGACTATCTTAAAATACATGTATATGAGCAATGATAAAATGCAATCATTGATGAAGCCACCGATTGCTTAAACAAAGACCAATGACTACTATCAATTCTTCCACAAAGCATAGATGTTATATCTAGTCAGTATAAAATCAATCCCTATTATATCACAATGCTATAAATCTCAAATCTGCTCATAATAAATAATGTTGCTAAGGCCATAGATATTGTTGTTGCTGTAACAGTGACGTCAGTCCTAAATTATGCTAGTTTTGGATGGCATATGAAGTATAGACTATTTTTCTTTGGTTTAATGAAAAATAGTCTATACTTCATATGCCAACCAAATCACAATGTTTTGTAACTTAAAAATGGTTAAAAGAGGATTGACATCATCAATATTTGCTGTTGTTACAGAATTGACGTCAGCCCTAAAATTAAGCTAAATTGAGAGACAAAGAGTGGAACGCTTTGTCAAAACAAGCTTATGGATGCAATCAACAACCCAAAGTCTGTCAAATCAGTGTGACAAATGTCAAAACGTTTTCTGCCAAACAAGTTGGCTTTAAAAGGTGTGACGCCACCTATATTATTTCTGTTTTAGGTTAGTTAGCTAGCCAAGAGGTGGACGTTTTTGACAAATCAGCCAATGAAATTACTTGAAACCCTGGCATACAAAGAGATGACTCACCAGAATCCTTTCATCCAAACACAACCAAAATAAGCTTTTGATCACACACACACACACACACACACACACACACACACACACAATCATCATTAGGTTTAGGGTTAGTTAGGTTTCAAATCAAGAGAGTTTGAAACATTTGTTTGAACATCAAAGACTCAATCGCTAGAAGCTTAAGTCCAAAGGTTCTTGGGTATTATGGAGTCATGAGTAAGGTTAATGGTTTGGGAAATCCAAATCTAAGGATGAGAGTTAGGGCCGTGAGCAGGTTGCATGGCAAGGCCACCAAGTCAAAACCCAAGGGGAGGAGGCTCATTCCGTGTAGCTAAAGCTAGGCCTCATGCTCCCCCCTCTTCCCTTAGAACTCTTTGGCAAAACGGGCTAGTTTTAAAATACAAGTCTAGGGCTGAAAGTGTTGCTTTGGGACAAGGCTTCAAACCCTAAGAGTCCAAACCTCTAGGTAAACTAAACTAGGCCTAGGACGCCCTCTTTTTTCAACTTATATCAAAAAACTAACTCAGAAAAAAAAAAGAACGGGCTAGTGTAGCTATGTATTAGGCTAAACCTTTCTTTAATCAATGGCTAAACTAGTTTTTGTCATGGGGACATAAAGCCATTTTAATCTACTTGTGTGTTGGTTCTAGGGTTTCAATGGATTGCTGGGGCCAACAACAATGTAAATCCATAAAAAAGGGGCGCAATTCTACCTACAACCGACAAAGAAAGCCGGGTAATGCAAAATTTACCAAATCCATGAAGAGCATAATCAAAACCCAGTTGTAAACCTTCCAATGACAAAAACACCACATGCATGCCAAAAATGATCCTCCTGCGTGGTACATCACCCAAGAGCAAAATCCAAGACAAAGATGAAAGAGTCCCTTCCTACCAAGAGAGCAAGTTGTGTTGTGATAAAATGAAGAGGCAATGTCCCCTTCTTATATGATCTCTAATCTTTAATTTACAAAAAATAGGTCAACAAACAAAATTGGCCAAGGTCGGTCAATACATTATTCCAATTAATTTGTCACTTTACATGCTAAAATGCTAAAATGAGCAAAATATAGAGACGTCAGACCCCTATAGAGACGCTATTCCTTTCTGGGGCATAATCAAGATCCCACAAGTTAGACGTTATATTCCTTTGGGGCTTCGCAACCCGCTATGTGGGTAAGTCTGTAAGGCCCAAAGACACCGCCATCCGCCCAAAAAGGCATCCAAGTAGTCCCCTGGTAGCCCAATCTCCTAGGTCAACGTCCCATCCGCAAGGGATTGATCCCCATAAAGCAGGGTCTCTGCCAAAACGTCCCTTTGAGGGCATCCTTCTTCTTCTTCCTGCGGCAAGGCTCGCCACAACTCCGGGTTCCGCCTCTCGCCATCCAACGTCTTATCCGATGGCCTTTCACCCATGAGGTCCGGAAGCATCATCTCCCCATGTGCATCGACCGGTACCCGCCCACGGCATGGTCCCGCATTATCAAAGACTACGCCTCCAGGGGCTCATCAACCCAGACATCATAGCAATGTAAATCATACCACATCATTAAATCGACAAACGTGATGTACGAAACCTCTAACAAATCATCTAAGAGCCCAAAAACATTACACGTATCCACTATACATATATAACCAACAAGACCACCTATTGGGCTAATAATCTACAGAAATGGAGAGTTCCCCAAAGGGTCATTCAAGCCATGTGTAATGTGGTGATATGGTTTTAGGGATGTCCAAATATAGTCGTAATTCATACCGGTGTTGTCTGGTGCCTTTGTAGAGGCGTGGTGCTTAAAATCTCACATGGATGCATTTTTCCAAACCCTTATTGCCTTATCTTCTTTATTTGCATTTTACTACAAGCCTTGACGAAGAGGACACCGCCTTGGCTCGGTGGCCAGAGTCGCATAGCCATACTCCACTAGTACCTTCAGTAAATGAGGGTTGGTCTGATGAGACCCCCTTCCTTTGGCCATGCAAACTAAAGGCTCAACACTCGGGTTTCCAGGACCGATAGTGGTAAATGTCATATCAAGTAAATACTTAAGGAACATAATGTATCGGGTTCTCGTGATGAGACTCCCATCCCTCTTTGGTTGTGGTCTGCATTTATTTTATTTCATTTTTCTTAGGGTCCCTGGCTTTATCGAGAGGTTTTTATTGCCTTCTCAGGGATCCCCCTCGGCTTAAGCATCTCTAGGTTTTCATTTTCCTATGGCTTTATCTTTACTACCGCTTTTACCTCCTCGGCCTTTAGCCCTTCCCAATAAGACAAGATAAAATTTGAAGGTCATCCTAATGGCCGCATCTAGGGAGTGATGGATGAGCTGGCAGATGAAAAAGTGATAATATGCTGGTGGAGCGGACGATGGTTCTGCAGAACCCCCTTGGTGGCTAACCAAGACCCATGAATACCGGCTTGCTGTTGCCCCATCAATCACCCCAACAATGGTCAAGAGGATTAGTGTAAGATCCAAGCAAATATCCCAAATGAAAGAAACCTAATGTATTACAAGAAGGTTATAATGGACTCTCAAATATGACACATACCATGATAATTCTGACCAATTACTCCCATGGAGCAAGAGTCCCTTGTTAGAATATTAGGTAAGTTGAAACAACAAATAATTTTTAATTTTAAACAAGACAACTCTAGATCTGAAGCATCAATAGCATATATAAATATGTCAAAGGTAAGCAGTGACAGTAGAAATAAATTTCAGATCTTAAAAGGTTAGATAAAACTCATTTATTTCTATAGTAAGCTCAAACAAAGAGAGTCACAACTCAGAACCCAAACAGTGATATTAGAACTCTCTAAAGATATAATAGCTATCCTCTAACAGATCTCTAAAAGAATCTTGTAGCAAACAGAGAAGCTAAACTCTTCAAGTATAACAGCAGATCTAAAACCTTTCAAGTGTAACAGCACAAACCAACAGTGATAAAAGGCTTCCTTTCTTTATGACTGAGTTCAAATAGTAAACTTAAGAAGATCATGTAAACCATATCTAAACTTTCAGAGAAAACAACATAGAATGCATACCTGTCAAATAGCCTTAACAATCGGCATGAAATTACCAATGGAGATGAGTCCCGAAAGTGTTATGCTCAAGAAGATTCGCCCGACTCCATTTGAGATCTATTATGCCAACGTTTTAAGGATCTTTCATGCCACCATAGTTAGGTTACTGGAGTCAAAACACAGGCCAAACTCCTAACACAAGGGAAAACAAAGTCAGATAGGCAAGTACACAAAGACAAAGAATCACACAAAACACCAAGGAAAATATATGCCACAGGAAGCACCCACAAAAAGGCAGCGGTACCCTTCTCTAGCAGCGGCACCCTCTCCTCAATGTAGCTGCATTCTCGCTTCTAGCAACCGCCTCCTTCACCGTGTAGCGCTTACCCCATGTTGTAAGGCGACCCTTACAAAGACAAAGAAATCAACAATCTAAGGTGCAAGAACCTCCACCTACGGCCATGCTAATGTGGAGATAAGATACAACAACAAGGATCCTTCACAAACTCTGATACATGAAACAATCTTCAAACAATCCAGAACTCGAAATAACTTTGAGGGGAGGCTCCACGCTAGGATAAAGTCACAATAGAATGGGGAGAAAGGAGTAGGGAGGGTCCCTCAAATAGTTGAAGGGTAGGAGGGTCAAATAAAATAATATAATTCACATGTTTAAATTTTAAATTTAAAACATGGATTATTTGTTTCTTTAAATTTAACCCTCAATAATAAAACAAAAACCTATAAACAAATAAACAAAGCCCAATAACAAGGGTAAGGGTTTTACAAAAGCCCACAAACAAATAACCAAAACCCCAAGGGTCCAAAACAATCAACCAAGGGCAAGAGAAGGTTGGACAAGGTGGCATTACTCATTCCTTCAAATCATATGGTGAACCCGTTACTTTATCATCACTGCATAAGAGACTTTATCCCACTTGTGGTTGTGTCCCTTCTTCAAGGCGGGTCATGTACCATCAAGTTTTCACACCAAGGTCAGACTATGGATCAACTCATGCCTCAGAGCAGCACCGGACTCCAAATTCGGGGCCCTGACATTCTAGGGTCTTTAAATGCTTGGTCCTGTACCAAGACTCCTATGCCTCTGTGTATTGGTTACCTCGGTCATAATTGCAGGCCCTAGAGATATCTAGGGTTCCAATGCTTGACCCCTCATGCCCTGTGACATTACCCCGTTGCAAACCAGGGGCCCTAGAGAAAACCAGGGTCTTCAAATGCTTGATCCCACACCAAGACTCCCATGCACCAGGAATGGTTACCCTGGTTACAAACTGTGGGCCCAGAGATAATCTGGTTCAAATGCTTGGTCCCACTGAAGACCCCATGCCCTGTGATGGTTACCCGGCTACAAACCAATGTAGGAGATATCTAGGTTCTTTATTAATTTGGTCCCAGACCACATACCCGATGCGTAATCGGGGCCCTAGATCTTGTCTAGGGTCTTAGCCATCCTCCGTGAGAATGGCTCTTGCAGCTGCAAAAAATTCAACACTCCCTCTCTCAGCAAGAGAGGCATTTTTAGCTACACCAAGCTTGTCACCAAAGTATGCAAACTTTATCAAGGACAAGCATTGGGTGAAGATGTTCCATGTCCGCTCGCTTCTCAACATAACGTATCGAGAAATTTCCTCTGAATCATATTCCGGATATTATGATATCTCATTTCAATGTGTGTTGATCTGTCATGAAACACCGGCTCTCTCGTAGCTTTATGCAGCCTTTGATTGTCAGTTGTGTTGTATAACCGTGGGCCGCCTCATTCCGACAAGTCCTAGTAGCTTTGTGGACACACCGCTTCCCGCCAAAGACTAGCGTTTATATATCATTTCCTCGCAGTATACTTAGCTATGGAGCCCGCTTCCTACTGACCGTGAAATCATAGTCAACTAAGACTGAAGCAATATCCGAAGTACTCTTCCCATTCACAACACTCACGCATCCTAATCGTAGCCTGTAGCCATAAAATACTACACCTCTACTTGAAGTGTATCTGAGACCAAAAGTTGTGGTTCCCCGAACATATCTCAAGATATGTTTCATTGCAACCATGTGAATGTGTTTTAGTTCGCACATGAACTGCCTGTGGCATTACCAAAGATAGCAGATGGACTGGTCTCAGATAAATGATACATCAAGGATCCAATGACCGTCGATACACGGTGGGGTCTTCCTCGATCTAAACCTGTGACCTGATCTTGGAGTTTCTTTAAATTTGAGATCATTATAGTCATGGACTTACGTACCATCATGCCAAACCTCGAGGATATCAATGGCATATTTACACTGGGTGAGAAAAATCTCTCCTCGTTTCTGCCAAACTCTAAACCTGTAAAATAGTGCATTAGCCCCAAGTTCATTTCAAATTCTTTAGAGCCCTCCAGTCTGAGCTATCAAGTCTCCTCTCCAAAGGAGGAACAAGTCATCCACATAAAGAACCAACAACACTGGATGATTTTGAATGACCTTTATATACGGATTTGGATCTGCTATGCTCTTCCTTGGCGAATCCAAGACTTTGCAGGGCAACAATAATTCTGGCCATACCAAGCTCTTTGAGCTTGTTTCAACCTGCATAAGGCTTCTTTAGTTTACATACATGAGATCTTTATTGTGTATTATGAAACCTTCAGGCTGCTCAATGTAAACCTCTTCAACTTCACCGCTGAGGAAAGCGCCTTTTAACATCCATCCGATGTAATTTCCATCCAGCCATCGGGCCGGGTAGTGAAATAATAGTTCGATAGATGAGTACCGCAACAGAGCAAAAATCTCGCTCGTAATCAATACCTTTGAGAACCCTCGAGCCACAAATCTTGCCTTGTATTTTCCACGCTGCCATCCGGCCGCAGTTTTATTTTGTAAAGCCATTTAGAAGTCACTACGGATTTGTTATGAGGCCCTGGGAACTACTGCCCAAACATCATTCTTCAAGATAGAGTTATATTCTTCACTCATTGTATCCTTCCACACTTGATGTTTAGAGGCATCAGCAGAAGTGGAAGGTTCAAAATCAATTACGTAGTTAACCTAAATTAGACCGAGTAATTATCTCGTTTCCCCGCTCGAAGTGCTCCTTCGTGTCGAAAGTGCCTTCGCTCTCAATATTTCAATGACACTGCCGGGTTTCTCTTGATGTGTGAGGTGGTGTAGCCCCATCGGAATTCCATTAGAGTCTCTAACCTGGATCTCGCTTCAATCTCGTGAGGGCTTCCATCCGCTCTATCCAAGAAGGAGAGCCGCGCTCGGAGCTTCTTTGCCCTCCTCAGACACATGGGCCAAGATCTCCTCGGCCCCGCCTCGTCGGAATGCTCTCTCTTCATGGAAAGTTACATCAATGGCTTACTCTCTAAATGAATTTTTTGTCCCGATATAAACTCGTATGCCTTTGAAGTTTCGCTATATCCCACAAAAATCCCTTTCTTACCGGACGGCTCAAATTTGGTCCTCTTCTCTTTTTGTATGTGACCGGATCGCTAAAATTCTCGATGCTCAACTGATGAGCCATAACCCGTGGAAAACTTCTTCGAGTTTTCGCGATCAAGTACTTTGTGAGGGCATCCGCTCGTATGTATACTGTACTCAGTATCCTCTTCAGAGAGATAGTGGTAAGTTCGATCATGATCATGGCCCCTGGCCGCCTACGATGGTCCCGTTTCTTTACGCTCACCACCCCAGGTATTTTGTTGAGGGGTTGTAAGGCACGGTCAGCTCCCTCTTAATCCCGTGAGGTTCGGCAGTTCATCAAATTTGAAGGAGTCAAATTCTTTTCCATATCCTGCTCAAAACTCGGATGTGCCTTCCTGCCTGGTTTTCAACAAGATTTTTAAAGTCTTGGAAACCCGCTAAAGGATTCATCTTTAGTTTCAAAAAATATATCCAAGTTTCTATGAACAATCATCAATAAAGATAATGTAATAAATACAACCATTCATGGAAGGTGTAGACATAGAACCACATAGATCAGAATGAATTAGGTCTAAAACTCGTGATGATTTTCTACTGTTGTGAGGATAGGGTTTCTTTGTGTTCTTACCAAGTGAACAACCTTTACAATGTTATTAGATTCATCAGAAAACACCGGCATACCTGTAACCATCTTTTGCAACCTCGAGTGCTGAAGTTCAAAGTTCTAGTCTCCTCGTGTGTACAAAGCTCTAAGGATTTATTGTCTCAGGTGCTAGAGCTTGAATGACTTGACCAGAAGCTTATACAAACCACACTCTCGAGTTCCAATTGTTATAGCAGATGAATCCTTTATTTGAAGCATAAGAGGGTCTTGCCCTTGAAAAAATTACCGAGTAACTTTTACTTTCTAAAACTGGAACAGAGGTTAACTTTTTCTTTAGACAGGTACATAAAGGATTTCATCAATGTGAAAGGTATTACCTGAGTGAAACTGGAATGAGGTAGAGCCAAAACCTTTATCTCGTATGTGCCATCATCACCTAATTCAACCTTTGCCTTCAATTTCTTGTCTTAATAAATTGTAAGGTTTTGTTTGAGGTCGGTCATGTACCTTTGAGGCTCCATCGGTTTCATTAACCAAATCTCCGACAGGAAGGTGCCGGAAAGAGTCAAACAAGGTAATGTTCTTCAGGAATTTTGTTCTAGTTATGTACTCGGTTTGCTCCTCTTTGAGGCTCTTATTTCATTTCTTCATTTACAACTCAGGCTTGAAACCTTTGAAACCTCCTTTGAAACCTTCCCTTCTTTTTCACGAGCTGGAGGGTTCCCCGCAGACCTCTTGCATAGTGTCCTAGTTTGCAGCAATTGTAACACCTTTACTTTAGATAGATGAGGGAGTTAGGTGAGAAGGCTTTCACCATGGGTTTCTACCTTGCCTCTTTGGGACTTTGGGGAACTCTTCCATCTCTTGTTCTTTGCAAGGGTATGTTCTTTGTAGAACGTGGATGGTCTCTTTCTCATTGCCTATTCTTCCTTCCCTTCCAAGCAAAATTTCACATGCCACGTAGCCTAGCAAAGTTGGGTTGGTTTCTCCATTTACAGAGAGGCAAGCGTTATTCCCCAAATAGTCGGAGTCCATCAATGGTATCGCTTGAATGCTATCATCATCTTCCACCAAAACCCCCTCGATAACCAACATCTCTAACTTAGAGATCTTGGAAAAGAATGTATACTGAAATATTCTTTTCCATTTTCATAGTAGGTAGTTGTTTCTTCAAGACTCTTTTCTCAGTGTATATCTTCTGCCCATATAAATCAGATAAAGCATCAAAGCATCCTTTGAGTACTCAAGGGTACCTATTATAGGTACCAATTTGTCTTTGACAGAATTAAGGATGTTATTTCTGGCCTTGTTTTGTTTTCTCTTAAAAGTTGCCCTTGTTGCTGCTGTAGTAGGCTCTTCAACTTCTCCAGTAACAAATTCTTCTAGATCATGTTCTTCAAATAAGCTCATTAACCCTAGACGTGCTGAAGTTTTTTGACCCTCAGAAGTCTCATTTCACTTTGAGTGCTAACTTTGACATGGTTGTAATCTGTCAAACAACCCTAAACAAAATGGACTGGGTGGTAGACTCAAGTTAGATTTGAGTTCTTACACCCTACAACCCTGATACCATGTTAGAATATTAGGGTAAGTTGAAAGAAATAATTTTTAATTTTAAACAAGACAACTCTAGATCTGAAGCATCAACATCATATATAAATATGTCAAAGGTAAGCAGTGACAGTAGAAATAAATTTCAGATCTTAAAAGGTTAGATAAAGCTCATTTATTTCTATAGTAAGCTCAAACAAAGAGAGTCACAACTCAGAACCCAAACAGTGATATTAGAACTCTCTAAAGATATAACAGCTATCCTCTAACTGATCTCTAAAAGAATCTTGTAGCAAACAGAGAAGCTAAAACACTTCAAGTATAACAACAGATCTATAATTCAATTAAGCAAATAGTAAGCAAACCTTTCAAGTGTAATAAATATCAAACCAAATGCTGATAAAAGGCTTCCTTCTTTATGACTGAAGTCTAAATAGGTAAACTTAAGAAGATTCTGCAAACCGACTAAACCTCGTGAGAAAACAACTTTAGGAATGCATACCGTCAGTCAGCCTTACCAATCAAGATGAAACACCAATAATGGAGATGAGTCCCGAAAAGTTAAGTGCTCGCTAAGATCTGTCTGGGGACCATTTGAGATCTATTATGCCAACGCTTGAAGGATCTTTCTAGCGCTACCCACCATAGTTAGGGTTACTGGAGTCAAAACAATAGGCCAAACCCTAACACAAGGAAAACAAAGCTGAGATAAAGGTGCACACACAAGACAAGAATCACAAAAGGTACCACCAAGGAAAATATATTACGAAGAACCTTACTAAAATTGCAATGAGACTCCCTCCCACTGGCAATGGGTAATTCCCCTCAACAAAGGTACTGCTTCAGGGTAAAATGGCCTCCTTCAATGTGTAGCCAAGCACCCTTACATAAAGACCTTTACAAAGACACAAAGAAATCAATAACGGTTAAAAGCAACCTCCAATTTGAATAGTTACAAGAACAGAGATAAGATGTGCTAAATAAGGATCCTTCTATCAAACTCGGACAAAGAAAACAATCTTCAAAATTCCAACTAGAACCGAGGTCAGCATCCGAGGAGGCTCAATGCTAGGATAAAGTCACAATAGAATGTGAAAATGAAAGAGAGGGAGGGTCCTTAAAATAGTTGGAAGAAATAGGTAGGAGGGTCAGGCTATTGATAATCTACATGTTTAAATTTTAAATTTAAACATGGGATTATTTGCTTTTAAATTTAACCTCACAATAAAACAAAACCCATAAACAAATAAACAAAGCCCACAACAAGGGTGGGTAAGGGGTTTTACAAAGCCCACAAACAACAACCAAAAACCTCAAGGGTCCAAAACAATCAACCAAGGGAAAGAGAAGGTTGACAAGGTGGCATTACTCATTCCTTCAAATCATATGGTAAAACCATTACTTTATCATCACTGCATGTGGGACTTTATCCCACTTGTGGTTGTGTCCTTCTTCAAGGAAGGTCATGTCCCATCAAGTTTTACACCAAGGTCCGAGACCAAGAGTTCCATGCCCCAGGCATGGGTATTTTGGACATTTCCAGGGGCCCTAGGGCCTAGATATATATAGGGTCTTTTAAATGCTTGGTCCTGGGACTAAGACTCCCATGCCCCAGACATGGCTACCCCTCGGGTTGTGCCTGTGGGCCCTAGAGATATCTAGGGTCTTAAATGTTGGTCCTGCATCAAGACTCTCATGCCCCTGTGATGACACCTGGTTACAAACCAGGGCCCCTAGAGAAACCGTCTTCAAATGTTTGGTCCCACTGCACTCTCATGCCCTGTGCATGGTTACTCCGTTGTAAACTGTGGGCCCTAGAGATATCTTAGGGTTCAAATGCTTGTCCCATCTAAGACTTCCATGCTTCAGGCATGGTTACCCCTGGTTACAAACTGTGGGCCCTAGAGATATCTAGGGTCTTTATCAATTTGGTCCCACTACATACCCCTGTGAGTGCAGTCTGGGGCCTAGATCTTAATCTAGGGTCTTAGCCATCCCTCCGGAGAATGGCTCACACAGATGTAAATTTAATACCTCTCCATGCAAGCCTGCACTGTAGTGATGGAAGCTCTGGCATCACTGGACAGATGTGTCGGTCAGAGAAGAAGAAAGATGGGCCCCTCCTGTGGCTATGCCTCACCGCCTCTCCCGGCTCTCTTGCAAATCGCTCCTGCTCTCGGTACTCCATGTCTAGGACCATGTGGGCCTCGAGACATGATCTCCTAGTTATCCCTAGATATCGGGGATAACAGGGACAGCAAGCTTAACTTGCTTGTACACCTAACATACACTGTAAATACTTGGTTTTCCTTGTGTCTCGGGCAGGTACTATCTCTTTGTAGTTCACTCAAGGCTTTGGCAACCTCAAACAACCCTCAAGACTCATCACCAAGTTTCATTTTCCATCTAGCAACTTGACCTATAGGGGCATTCGTTCATACATTTCACTTTCCATTTCATTCCCCCCAGGGTCACCGGGATTCCCCCCTTGAGGTGACTATCTCACCTCTAAAGTGACGGGAACACCTGCCTAAGGTGACAATGGGTAGGTGCTCTCTTACTTGTGCGATAACAGATATGAAGAATTCCTTGCTGTCCAAACTTTGTGTACTTGCAGATCTGATTTTCAGCCTATGTTCTCATGGTGATTGAGTAGTTTCTAGCAGTGTTGCAAACATCGGCATCGGCAAAATATCACCGAGGGTCCGAAAACGAAAATATCGGCAACATCGGGGAAAATATCGGAAAATGTCGTAAGAATGAAAAACAATGTTGTAAGAATGAAAATATCGGAAAATATCGCCGACCCTGATTTTGAAGATAATATCGCCAACATCGCGATAATGGTAACACTGGTTTCTAGTGCTGGTAAGTATGCTGATTTAACATAACAGTGAGCAGATTTTGTTAAGTGATTTGGCAAACATATACAATCTTAGTAGGCAGATTTATGGCTGTAATAAATCTGCTGTATAAGTAATTTTCAGACCTGTTACATGTTGGGAATAGTACCCCAAGGGCTGGAAAAATATTTCCCTTGAGGCTTGAAGTGCATTTGTTTGGTGCTTATTTTCTTGGGCTTCCTTGTGTAATTTGTTGGACAGAAGTGAAATATACACTGCTGTAATTTATATTTCATATTCAGCTGTAACATTAAAAGTTCACAAAAAATAGATCCGGGAAACCTCAAGGTTGAGGTAGAATTTCTGAATTTGCATTAAAAGCCATTCCAGGAAAATCCAACAAAAAAATCTAGCCGAATAACTGAAGTGTGGGGTTGCATTAGCTATTCCTAAAAATTCATGGAAGCAACTCAAGGGTAGGAATGAACAACATAGTTATGATATACTCTCAAAATATAAATTTAATAGTTCACAAAAAAAAGATTCTATATTGATCTAATGTTTTAAAACTTGCATATTCAAGTTGAAAATTCCAGCAATTATCAACCTACTCAACTCAAGTCATGTCTTACTAGAAGAAATCTATTTTAGTGTAGAAATGAATGTGGACTCCTCAATCATAGTTTGGAATCAGAAGAATAAAATCGTGTTCTCCTAGGCTCTTAAGTTGATGTCATGATATGCTCTCAACATGATGCAATTCTAATCTGGCCACTATAGAACTGAATCTAAATCCTCTCAACTACGGTCATATGTTTCTATTTTCATACACTTCTTATTCCCAAGGTTTGCTGCAGGAAACATGTATGGGTGTGTATTTGTGTGTGTGAGAAAGAGATTGACAGAGAGTAGCCATTCGATGCAATGGGAAACATTTAAATACAAATAAGATGCTGACCTTAACCTTATATGCATTCTCCACTCCGCAAACTTTGCAAGAGCTGCAAGTAACCTGATTGGTTTGGATTTATGTACCTGCAAGAAAAGATCATCACAGTTAATCCCTGATATGAGCACAGTTATGGCAATGCAGATACTTGCACAAGAAACACATGAAGGATGCAAGTACATAAAAGGAGATTGCTGCAACTGTACATGTTGTACAATCTATATATAGATAGATGGATAGATATATGAAAGTACAAAATTAGTGGAGGATGATCATCTCTAACCAAATCTTCAGGATGTACAAATATAAAATACAAAATTTAGGTGAGTGATCATTTTTGACCGACTCATCCATAAGAGAGAAAATATAACGGATAACATACAAATATAATAAATATTTGGACAACGTCCACTAGACTAAGTCTCATAATTTCCTCCCTGATTAGATGAAGGTCTCCCCAATTTCTCTAGTGAATGTGGAAACTGCTGCTCCCATTTTGACCGGGACAACCAAATGGCATGGGTGGGTAAATTGCCTTTGCAGCGCACCAAGTAATTGGCAATTTGACACTATCTAGTAGATTTATCAAGGAGCGTCTCTTCAAGCAAAGGAGGGAGAAATTCAAGAATCTGACTTTTGCATGTGTGATTGAAATTGCTTCCTCCAAGCCAACAGGCTCATACAACTTGAGCTGACTGGCATTCACCACATCAAAGATATCTTTTTGAGGGGGAAGATCCAATTTGAAGGCATTGGCACCCAATTGTTGTGCGATGGTATATGCCCCATATCAAATTGGCTTTAGCTTGTGATGTTGCTGATTTTTGAACCCATGTTTCCAAATGAAGCCAAACTCTATCAGAGACTTGAAAATGAGGAACTCGATGTTTGTCATGTAGTGCCTTGAACTTGTCCTATGTCCGTTGAAGTATGTTACAGATTTTGCAATGAATTTTGACCAAGTTCTACACAAAGGAGAAAACCTCACCTTGCTCCTTCTGTTGGTGGGATGTGGATGTATTTGGGAAGAGTGACTAGGAGCACATAAAGGGCAAAGAGGCTAAAATCCATAACTAACATCCAATGCAACATGCCCTACAGAGACAATAGTTGCTGTGTTGTAGCAATCTTGTAAAATGTGCAAGTAATTGTCCAATTGTTTGTTCTGCTGGCAGTAAATGCAAGGAGCATCAAGCAAGGTCTTGTTGACTAACTCAGCTTGTCTATCAGTTCGGGGATGGAACGAGGTGGAAAATCTCAACCAATAGCTTATAATCTTCCACAATGACTTCCAAAAGTGACTCAAAAATCCAGTCACAATCTAAAATGTGTTGAAATTTTCCTAAAACTAGGTAGGGTTAGATTTACCATAGCAATTTAACTACTTTTACGTGCTCGTTTTTCCATAGACGATGCTACATCATCGTCACCCAACCATAGGCACCTACATATGCCACCCCCGAGCACAACACATAGAGATCTATCCTAGGAAACCCTCTTGGGGAAGAAAACCTAGCAGAACTTCTTCAATATAGATTCATCAACCAAGTACAGTGTCAGTACAATGCTCTCTTAGAGAGAAATATCCTAGATAACCCTTCTACTCAAAGGGAAACCCTGCTACTAGAATTGTGCCTTGTTACCAAAAGTTATTGTGCCTTAGGGTTCATACAGATCAGCAGAGGGCAGATCTTCAGGCCGGCAGTCAGTGAGAGGTTGTTTGGGGCCAGGGCGACCCAGTTGAGATAGTTTCCAGGCATATCTGAGGAGTTTAGTCACCAGGGAAAATATTCCAGTCTCTAGCAGCAATTGTCGTGGATGTTTCAGGGTACATGAAGCAGATCAGGGTTTGCATGCAGTAGATCTTCAGTCTCGTCCGCAGATCTACATACCTCCATCATTCCGGGTATTTTGTCTAGCGTTTTTCTTTGTATTCCAACTAAGATCCCTCTTTTCATGATCTAAATGAGGTTATTTCATTTAATTTCCCGCATGCAACATTGTAATTCCAGTAATTCTGCTTAATAGAAGTTGTTGAGTTGTTCTTTGCTCCAAATCCATTTAAAACACATCCAGAAACCCCCAGAGTATCAGATCTGCAGCCAAATCAACATCGTAGCAGTAAATATCCAGATCCGAGGGATTTGGGATATTTCACATCTGTCTCTCGGTACTCCATGTATACAACATATGTGATGTCCCGTTCCCAAGAGTAGGCCAGCAGGGAGTGACTTAGTAGCCTATATGTTCCCGTAGACTATAGTCAAGCACAAACAGGGAACAAGATGGAGAAATAAGGAGGAATTGACGGCTAAACGATGAATTAAGCGAAAATACTTAGGAAAAGTCACTTAAGCCTAAGTCAACAAAGAATTAGAATGAAAAGGTGTTAAGGGGGGACTTAATTGACAAATAAATCACTTTAGGAGGAAAGGCGCCTAGCTTAAGTGAGGTCAATGAAGAATTAGATTGGGAAAGGTATAAAGGGAGGAATTTGACCTAATTCCTCAT
>SNQJ01S0103740.1:0-16176 GCA_010110895.2 Picea sitchensis
GTTTACAAGTTGAGTCTTGTAATGAGGATTGGATTCCTTACATCTCAGTTGGATCTGAGATCAACAAGTCGAGGCTTGTTATGAGGGTTGGATTCCTCATTTCTTAGTTGTATTTGAGAACTACAATATGGGTCTTGTATCAGAGAGTTAGATCTCTCATATTTAGTTAAAGTTGAAGATATTAAAGGATTGATTTTTTTTGTATTCATTCTAGTTAAATAAATAAAAGAATGATATTTTATCTAATTCATATAGTTTGTTTTATACATGTTTATGAATAATTAATTGAACTACATATCTTATTCAATTAATTTACTTAATCTATGAAAGTGTCAAAAGTAGCCAAAAGTTCCAAGCATTGACTCAACCCCCTCCCCTCCTTCGGGTTGGTGTTGTTTCAACACATGATACTAGACTAAACATAACATGGGAAAAATTTGAAGAAATCTTCTCAAATAAATGGATTAGGGATACAAAAAGGGAGGAGATGTATAAAATTCAAAAGGAGATAAAGGAATCAAAAGAAAATCTCTCAAAATTGTGAAAGGATAATGGGGATCTAAGAAAATATATTACAAAGAAAAACAATGAGTTCATCAACATTCAATCCCTTAATGAATCACTCATTAAGGAGGTTAAGAAACTAAAGCAAGAAAATAGTAGCAAATAAAAGTGGGAAAAGGATGATTCAAGGGAAGAATTGAAAAATAAAGATGAAGATATATGTAGATTACAAACCATAATAAAAAACTATTGAATGAGATTAAGATATTGAAATAAGAAAAACAAGAATTGTCAAAATCTAGAAGGAACAAGGATCTTGGATGGATAATCTACCAAAATACTTGAAGAGGAAATTTTCAAGAAGGTTGAGGAAACCATAAATATTGACGAGGTAAATCATAAATGCAATCCAAAATTGAAGAAGGGCATCACAATTTGATAAATGGGGTGATAATGCAGCTCCAAAAGGAGAAAGAAGACAACATTCAAGAAGGTCATTGGAAAATACTTTAAGAAGTTGAACTTCATCTAGAGGATGTACATGCAAAATATGATGGTATTATATTGAATGATAGAGTAATCAATTACTGAGATAAGAGGATAGAGGATTCCATTGTCTGTGAAAATCACATAGATGGAATGGGTGTGCAGAATGAATAAAAACCATTAAATGTTAAATCATATGAACACCCTCATTATCAGGAAAGATTTCAAGGAAGACATGAATATCGATATCATCATTATCAAGGAAGAAGACGGAATACTCAAAAATATTCATGGAATATGGCATCATAGAACCATTATTCAACAATATATTATCATAGACTATCATCTACTAAAAATTGGAGAACCTTCAACATCAATACATGGAATCAAGGGAAATAAAATTATGCAACAACTAGCCATCAAGGATTATGAACTTATTTTGGATGGATGGATCATCATCAATGGAAATAAGAAATCGGGAAAATAATAAAATCATATTACTTGGTTTCTTCACATGTGAATCCTTTAATTGAAAGGCTTTGAGACAAATATTTTTGAAGAAGGGTACTATCTTATGACCCAAAGGGGGAATATATAGGGTTAATTGTATATGATATGATCCCAAGGGGGGAAAATATATAGGGATAAATGTACATGTAATATGTAAATAAATATGTAATAGGGTTGGCCTAATAGTAAAGGGGTCTCATGTGTAGGTGTGAATAGGTATATATAGAGATCATGTATTCATTATTGTAGAGAGGTGAATTATGATGTATGAATGTAATTGGTTATTTGGAGGATTTTCTCCTATTATTTAAGGATTTATTGTATAATGTATCTATCTTGGAGTTTTTCACCATGTTCAAATTATGTACATGGTGTGTAGTTATGTTTTGTTATGATATTTTAAGCATTTGGTTCATTACATGAAGAGAAAAAAGAAAGGTCATGAGAATTGATAATCAAGTGAATAATTTGCAAGAATTTTTTTTGATCTAATTGACACACATAAATTTTCCCTTTAATTTAGTGAAGTAATTAAAATTTTCCAAAAACCTAACAACACGGGTTAATGGAAATGTATGACAAAATAAATTTTGATTTCATTCACGTGAAATGTTATGCAAACACTCAACCCTCTGGAATCATTTCCATGAATAATTACCTCTCACATTTGAAAACACTAAACTCTTCAATATTAGAAATTACATATGATATATTTCACCAAAGTTTCAATTTCTCCTTACCATGAAAGATGATTATTAATTCCAAAGATTGAAATGATTCAATATGATGGGGAAAGAAGAGGATATTACAGCTATGGAGGTGGGTTATAATAATAAAGATGGATAAAAAATCACTGCAAAGAGAAATTTCTTTGAAAGATGTTCCCATGAGAACTATTTCAAACAACAAATCATAAGCCATGTATGAAAGAGAATTAGGGATGGGTTTCTAATTGGATGCTGCATTGATAAACAAAAGTATATGTACATTCATATATTGGTAACATAGAAAGAATATCAAAGAGATATAAGAAGAGAATTCTAAGAATAACACTTTCCCGAGTTGTCCAAAAACGTTTCTAGTCTATAAGGAAGAATGTTTATTTTTGCTAGTCATAATGACTTGCTTATATAAAAGAAGAAATTTGAATTAAGTAATTTGACAACTTGATGGAAAAATTCATCCTTGAATGACTTAACAACTAGAAAATAAAATATGTATAGGAGAAAGAGAAGAAACTAAAATTGAAATTGATCAAAGAAAACAATTCAAAAATCAAACTCAATAATGTTCACTATGCTAAGTCTATACTAAAACCATGCTGGATGAAATCAATCTAAGAAAATGCTTAATGGGAAAACAACCATTTTCATAATTGAAAACCTATGATAAAATAAAAATCAAAATGAATTAAAAGGAATTAGATTGGTCTTAATCTAAGATGGACATAAATTTTAACATTCAAAATTTCATTTATTGTGTATAAGACAACAAAAGCAAAACTCAAAGGTAATCCAACTAAGAAAGATATTCCAATCATAATTTAGTTAAGATGAAGATTGGAGATCAATGAATGCTCATTTTCATAGAAAAAAGGAATTGCAGAGTTTTATTCACTTTAAAACATTCCTTTCTAAGATGACAATCTTTCCACAATTAGAGAACCACAAATGTCATGGTATAGAGCATGATCATAATTTTAATCCAATTACACAGTTAAAAAGATTTGAGAGTGTGATAACTAAATGTTTCCCATTTGTTAAAAACATGTTCTTGCACAAAAAATCTTTCAAGGAAAAACAACAACATTCAAGTCCTTCATTTCTTTCTATCTCATTAAGAAATTATTTTAAGAATTTATTTTACTGTTCATCCAACAAGTCTATTACTAAGAAGATAAAGGAAAAAAAGAAAACCATCGAGAGACTAGAAACAAAAATTGGATTAATCTAACCAACTAAAAGGAAAAAAATCTACAACTGTAATCTATTAAATATCAATCATGAAGGATTTATACATTTATTACATCTCGATGAAGAGAAATATTAATCCTTACCCATAAGGATAGATAATTATTTATAGCTAAATTTATTGAAACCAAAAATCAACACTACAATAAACGACTATGCAAAGAAAATAAACTAGACTAATCTATCCTAWTCCCATCCCAAACTAYATTGGATTAAATTGAATTATGTGAAATCATAATGCCAATGTAGTTATCCATGCAACTCCAAACCTGCAATTACATGTTCAWAAAAAATTAGTAGTAGAAATTGTAGTAATGTATAGAAAATAGGAAAATTAAATTATGTAAATCTCTATCCATCATGCAAAAGATGAGATTATTATGCATGGGAAATATAGATGAGAAATATCCCTCCAACCATACTTCAATTATGTCATAAAATATGCAATGTCTATCATAGAATTAATGGAAGGAGTTCAAAAATGAGTCTGACACCTAATAAGAACCATACATGAAATAATCATAACTAGTACCTTTGGGAAGAGTCTTAGCGTTGATGTTATCCTTAATTCCAAAAGACAAAAAACATAATGAGGATCTGACATAACCATTGGTGGAAGCCGAAGTGCCTCATTATTTTGGTAAGTTTATCTAGGATCATATTTCACATAACCAAGAAGATATATCATCAATGTATAGGTAGAAACAATTGAAATTGTTTGTTTCAACTAGTTGGTTACTTATATAATAATATTTTCTATTAATAAAAAAAATGAAGTTTAATCAAAAGAAGTAACAATATGATATACATTTTCTAGAACATTTCCTTAGTCCCATGTAAAAGGTTGATAGGGTGAAAAATTAATAAGTTCATGGGAACAGGTCTTATCCACTCTATCTTCTACATGTATATTACCACCATCAAGTATCACATAAGGGTTTGGTCCTATATAATTTATTTGAATAAGATCATGGGTCAATTTCTTCAAGATCAAACAATAAAAATATCAAGATACAAAGAATAATATGTAGAATAATTAAGAAAATGAAATGCCTCTCTTGAAAAAGGAAAATTTTCAATATGAGTCTTTTTGAATGGTATATCTTCTTTCTTAAGCACATTTATTATTCATTTTGATTGTGAATTGGTAGGCWCCACACTAGGAATTGTTTCACAATCAAAACCTTCTTCCTTAACACTATTCTCTTCTTCTAAGCAACATGTAAATTGTTGTACTGAAAGTGTTACACATTGTGTGTTTATTTCTTCTCCTCAAGTTAATTTATAAACATTGTTATTTTTCTCATTTAAAATATGTAAAAATGAAATATCTTATAAAACATACTCATGGTTAGGATATAGGAGCAAATCACAACAATGTTCAGAACAAGAAGGATCAATAAATAATTTAGTAACCACATGAAAACCTTCTTGATCTCTTTCAGCTAAACTATAAGAGGTCATAATAGTACAACAATCATGAACAACATAAATTGATTCCAAATTATTTATTTATGAGGGAGGTGTCACTTTTTTGTGTATCCATTTTTTCTTCCTTAATTAACTAATCAACATTCATGTTCGATGAAAGCACATTGACCCCTCTAAATCAAATCAGATCGTGAACATTCCATAAGGTGAGGATGTGGACGTAACATGGCCAAGAGGACGAGATTTTTTCGAAATTTGGGTAAAACGATAGGGTTGTTATGATATTGTTTGTTTTGAGGGATCATAGGGATAGATTGAGGATACATCGAATTTGAGATGATATGATGCTTGTAATTTGTCTTTAAATATGTGTCATACGGGAATGAGTCAGAAGAGGCATGGCACAATGTAAAACCAACTGAGAGGGAAACCTGGACCATAGAGGCCATAATGTGTAATTTGAGCTCGATTAATGGAAAATGTGTATTATTTGTGTATCCCTATGTTCTATCACTATGTGTTTAATCCTTGTTTTATAATCCATGAGAAAATTGTGATTAGAGGGTGTGAAGAGTGAGGATAAGAGATGAAATATTTACAGGTCCATTTTCATGAGGAGAAACATGTATTCTAGTATGGACGAAGATCGATCATTGATCATGGGACAGATCAATGGCAATCCAACTCTCAAAATTATATCGTGGGGGAGCCGCAATCCAACCATTCATTTCTTGGGAAGGATAATCGATGACTCAAAATGATTTATTGGACTCGACCATCAAAGGAGATCATGAACATGATTTGACAGTGCATCGGCCTAGAGATCAATATGGAGAAAGGTGAAATTCGATGACTATTCGAGTTATAGACGGTTAGAATGATCAAAGTAAGAGAGAATCTAACCGACATCGGAGATCAATTCAGATGATCGAGATCGAAGGTTCTGGATAGGGAATGTGGTTGTGTTCTATCGAAGCTAACCAGTGGGAGTGGTCCTAGCACATCGGAGTGGCATGGAGCTCGAGCCCATCATATTGCGGCTACTACAAACCAATCCAAAAAAAAGAGTCCAAATTTGGAGTGACTCACACCAGAGGGAATATGACGTTGAAACACTCTGATGGAAGAAAACCCCAATAGCCTAAGGTTCCTAGGAAATGGTATTGTGGGAAGGAAGAGTGTCAATGCTTAGGATCCAAGGAGTAAAACTTGATGATTAGGGGTACATTTGAGGGGGATTTTGTGTATATATATTGCTTCCATGGATATTTCAATCCATTTCTTAGGCCATAACCCATAGGTTCGTCGATTCAAGGGACACCCAAAATTGATATTCAACAAGTGGTATTAGAGTAGGGAAATTTTATTGCGTGTGTGTGGGTAGGGGTCAAAGCCTAGAGGAGTATAGAGTGCTCAAAAGGTTCTATAGGTGAGAACTTATAATACAAAAAGGTCAACCTCGGGAGAAATATTGACGAGGTATTAGGTAACAAGTGCGAAGGATTGTTACAGAGAAAGGCTTGGTTGCATCTCACTATTGAGCATGAGGAGAAGATCAATAATATGATGGAGTGATGCATGAGAAAAAAGGAAGACCAGAGTGAATATGGTGCAACAATGAAGACACATGATCAGGAGATCATGAATATTCTCTACCCTAGGAGTCTAATGTAAGAACATTTACCCCCCCACCCCAAATCAAATAAGATTGTGAAAATTCCAGACAATGAGGACATGGATGTGACGTCACCAAGAGGATGATATTTGTTCAAAATTTGCGTTAAATGATATGGTTGTTATGATATTGTTTGTTTTGACAAATCTTAGGGATATATTGAGGATACATCGGATTTGAGATTATTTGATGTTTGTAATTTGTCTATAAATATGTATCCTATGGGAATGAGTTAGAGGAGGCCTCACACAATCTAAAACTATTCGAGAGGGTGGTCTGGCCCATAGAGGCCATAATGTGTAATTTGAGCTCAATTAATGGAAATTGTGTATTATTTGTGCATCCATGTGTTATATAGTTAGGTGCTTATTCTTAGTTTTATAATCCCTATGTAAATTGTTATCCGAGTGTGTGAAGAGTGACGATAAGAGATGAAATATTTTTCAGGTCCATTATTGTGAGGAGAAAAATGTATTCCAGTATAGACGAAGATCGATCATTGGTAATGGGATGGATCGACAATGATCCAAATATCAAAATTATATCATGGGGGAGTGATGATCCATCCATTAATTGATTGGGAAGGATAATCGATGGATCAAAATTATTTATTGGACCCGACCATCGAAGGAGATCATGGAGATGTTCTGATAGTCCATAAGACAAGATATAAATAAGGTGAAAGTTGAACTTTGATGACTATCATAGTTATAGACGTACATAATGATCAAATGAAGAGAGACCTTGAACAATCACTGAGATCAATTCAGAACGATCCAACTCGAAGGTTCTGGAGAGGGCACATGGTGGTTTTCTATCATAGTTTATCAGTCATAGTTCACATCAGAGTGGCATGGAGACCGATTTGATTAGAATTTGGCTACTACAAACCACTTTGTCAAAAGAGTCAAAATTCAGAGTGACTCACACCAGAGGGAGTCCAACATTGAAACATTCTGGAAGAAGAAAAACTTGATAGCCTAAGGTTCCTAGGCAATGGTCATGTGGGAAGGGATAGTCTCAATTTTGAGGCTCTAAGGAGTACAAATTTATGATTCAAGGTACATTCAAGAGGGATTTTGTGTATATCTATTGCTTCCATGGATATTTTAATCCATTCCATGGGCCATAACCCATAGGTATGTCGATTTGAGGAACCCCCAGAATCGATATTCATCAATGTTTTTCTCCATTGAACAATTTAAACATAAAATATTATCCAAGATACATTCATATTCATTATTATTAGTCAAATATACGATGAAATCATAAGAATTTTAGGAACAAGAAAGTTAAACAATGGTATTGGGGATAAAATAAGTCGAATTGTCTATGTTGGTGACCCAAGAAAGTCTTTGAATCTATTCAGTCAAAATAAGGGAAGAGTGTTCTACACCACAACCATGAACACATAGGATATACTCAATTTGATCCATCCCTGAGGTAGTTGTTACATTTTTAGGCACATGAAAATTTTCTTCAATACCATTGAATGTTTCCTTCTCCATTTTCTTTGATGGAAAAGATAAAATAGGACAATAAGAACCTCACATAACCATCGGCGTAACTCGAAATGTATCATTATCAATAGGAAATCCTTCCTCTGTTCCAACTACAGAAAAATATGAACTCATTTTTATTACATTAGAGGTTTTTTTTTCATCACTAAGAAATATTGAGGGAATGGAATGGTGGAAGGATACACATACTTTTTCCAAAAAAAAAGTTTTCTTTGATTTATATCCCCCATAGTGAAGAAGTATCCAAATATATGTTATTGAACTAAATCATTAGTATCCTTAGTATCTTCATGTGAATCCAAATCAACATGTAAACTAGCATCACAACATGATTTTCATTCTTCACCCACTAGTTGATGTTGTTCATTAGAAAGAGAAATCATATTAAGATATATAATCCATTCACTAACAAAGGGAACATCATCCAATTGAAATATATAGAAAAGATGCATAAATCTTTTTAAAAAAAGTCTTCTAAAGATTCATTTTTTCTCTCCTAAGATCTGACATTTCTTTACATAGTCTGTCTTAATCATGATTCTCAAAAGCATGCAAAAATTCATGCATAAATTGTTTCCATGTGTGAATAGAGGTGTTCGAAAAAGTCTCACTCCAAATTTTAACTTGACCTTAAAAATTAAGAGTGAACAACTTGCATATGACACCTTCATGAGCAATTTTATGAGAAAAAAAAACTAGAGAGAACTAAATGATATGTTCATATGCAAATGTCTCTCCGTCACCATAAAATTTAACTTTTGACAAGAAATTAATTATATTTATAGGAGTGGTACAAGGTACATAACTAGAAAGACATCTCCATATAGGGTTTTGGGAAGGATCAATTAATGAAGATAAAATCATTAACAAGAAAAAATCCATAGGGTCATCTTGTCATCGTCCCTCTTTATAGTACCATTTTGTTGATGTGGGAAAAATGCCCCAAGCCAACATGAGAGAGGATTTCCCAATGATGGTTCCTAAGTAGACATGATATAATGGTATGGAAATATCCAATGATATGTGGGCCCTTTATATAGTTTATGAGATACTTGCAAAGAAGATATAGCTAATAATGAATAATACACAACATGCAATGGTGTGAAGAGAATAGACAAAAAAGGAGGAAATAATCAAATAATTTATATTAGTCCAATGAGATAAATGATACAAACAAGTGATATACTCTATATCACAAAACTAAATTTCCATAGTAGTCAACTAATGTGAGTTAGGAGTGTTCTAGAGAGATTTGATTCACACTGGAAGTCACTGGAGTCAATTGCCACCTAGTCCTATTTAACTAGCCATGTTGTCGTTAGTTAACTAGCCAAAACATAGTGAAAAGAGGAGGATATCACTCACACATGTGGAATTCAACTTAATGGTGATGATCCCAATGAAATTTCACATTACGGGTGATGATATCAAGGTTAGCATGCAACAATTGGTGATAAAACCAAAGTTCACATGCGACACTTAACTCAACTAGTCTAATTGAACAATAACTGAAAGTTGACTGGAGGGTATGTGGCACCATTTTTTAGGGTATAATATTCTCAATTAGGGTATAATATCTCATACTAAGGGACCCTCAACATATCCCAATAAAATTAGGAAAATAAAATAAAAGGAAAATCCTAGGTGTGTGTAAAATCTCCAGCGCCCCCCTTGAACAGTACTAGGGAGTATACATAATAGATGGGTCTCGACAACATAGGACATGTTAGGTACCCATGAAAAATGAAACTAATGAACACTAAAATAAAGTGAGGAAAGAGGTAAAACATCATGGGAACCCCCATACTCCATCCTAAATATGCAATGTATCAAAAGAAGAGAAAGACAATTATTAGGAAACTGTGTCCTTCACTCGAAGATGATCGCGCAAACTATGGAATTTTTTCATAGTGAAGGTCTTGGTGAATATGTTAGAAATTTTCTTGGTGAAGACTGAAAGGGTAGTACTACAAATTGATGAATCTTACATGAACCAACTTCTAGATAAAGTGAATATGGATCTCGATAGATTTTTTCTATTGTATTTGTACTGGATATCGATAGAATTTGAGTGTACTCTAGTTTTCATACTAGATCACAGTCAGATGGTGGAACTGAATTATGAGCTTAGTGACGAAGTTATAAAGCCATAGTGCCTAGATAATGATATTTATTGATCCCCTATAATCAACCTATGTCAAAGATAAGTCAATAGCTGAATACATTTTTCTTAACCAATAGATTGGGTCGGATGCCAAAATCAACATGTACCCAAAGGTGGACTTGCGATCGATGCCATCGTCAGGCCAGTCAAAATTGGTGAAGCCTATGAGATCCAACTTGCAACCTATTTCATACTGGATCCCATAATTTATGGTTCCCTGAACATATCTAAGAATGTGCTTGGAATCTTTCTAGTGTAACTCATGCATCTCCTACATGTACCTGGAGACTACCCCTACTACATATGATAGATCTGGTTTGGTGTGGGTGAGATATAAAATTCTCCCAATAAGTTGTTGATATAAGGTGTTATACACCACTGGTGTATCCCTACCATCCTCAAGTCTAACCCTAGATAATAAAGGTATATGTGCATAGTTACAGTATATCATGTGGAATATCTCCATGAGATCTCGAGTATACTTAGCCTGAGATAAATTGATGCCAGGAGAATCTTGGCTGATCTTGAGACCAATAAATAAATGGAGTGGACCCATATCCATCATCTAAAACCTATCATGAAGAATTCCCTTGACCGAGGAAATCACTAAAACCGATTTGTCGGTGATAAAAAGATCATATACATACAAAACTAGGATCACAATTCAATCAATGGTCCTCAATATGTAGACATTTTGATTGCATTTGCATATGAAAAAAATATTGGAGAGAAATAAGGAGTCCATCTTTAGATATTATGCTCAAGGAGTTTGATTCAGGCCATAGAGAGACTTTTTGAGTCACAATGAAGATGAATTATGTATGAATCTAGGTGGTTTCTCCATATGAATATCCTCCGAGAGATCCACATGAATAAAATAATTCTTCATGTCCATATCATGTACTTTCCATCGCGTGGATGCTCCAACAGAAAGGGACAACTTGATAGAATCCAAATTTTCTATTGGAGAAAAATTCTCATCATAGTTGATCCCGTGGATACATTGAAATCCCTTGGAAACAAGTCTTGCCTTGCGTCTTCTCACCTTTACATCCACTTCCTTTTTGTTCTTATAGACCCATCTGCATCTAACAAGCTTCTTATTTGAAGGAAGAAGAATTAGATCCCAATCCTGGTTCTCGAGCATAGAATTATACTCCTCTTGCATGGCTTCTTCCTAGAAGGGGTTCCCTACAACCTATTTGTAGGCCTATGGGTCAAAAGAATGAACTATATAACAATGCAGAGGCATTGTTGGTTTAGTGGCAAGGCATACATGAGGAAGATACTCAAAATTATATCTGGTCCTCCTTGGATCAAATGGATCCCCAACAAGGTCGTCTACATCCTAAAGTGTGGAATATTCCCACTTGGCCATCTTCTTTGGATCCTCATCTACATGTACTAACCCTACATATGAATTCCTTGACTATGCATCTATATCCCATGAATCCTCTAACTCTATATTTGAACTTGAATCTATGGTGTGATTCGAATGTGTGGACTCATCATTCGTAGCTGCTAGAAGTACAAAAGCCTCTACATGTGGCTCATGTGGAGCATGCGAGGGACTTTCCTCAAACTGAACACTTGTCTCAATGATGAATTGGTCTATAGAGGGATCTGTTGGACACACCGACCACACTGAGAGGGGGGGTGAATCATCTTAGGGATCATTTTCAACTTCCCTTCACAAAAACTCCTTAGTTAACAATCACCATTTTCTCATCACTTATTACTGTAATTATAACTAGTTGTATGTGAACATATATTGACAACAAATAAAAACAACATATATCATCAACAATCCATCACCATAAGGAAATCAAATAACACAAGAAGTTTGTGCAATTTTCTTTTTATTATGATCTACAATCCTTGGGTTTATTAGAAACAACTGAATAGAGTTACAAGTCCACAAGAGAACGATCTTTGCAATGCAATACTAATCTTACACAACTCAACACCAACTGAGAAGATGAATCAATCCTCAACAGATACCAATCTGTCAACAGGTATGCGACCTGTCAGCAGTGCATCATGTGTATGTATGCTCCCTACCAGTAGTACAACCTGTGTATGTATGCAACCAATTTGTACTGAAGCTTGCGTATACCTTCTGATCAACTAGGGTTTTCTCTTCTTGAAATCTCTGATCCTCAGAAGCCTTCAATCACATCCAATTTTGTATTTCACTATCCAATTTGTACCATAACCAATCACAACACATCTATTCTCTCTAACAACTTACTCATGCTCCTCACCCATACAATATTAATGTTATTCAATCATAAGTAATCAGTATACTATGGCATCCATATCAGTACTGGACTATAAGAGTTTTTCTCACTCTATCAATCAACCAACATAACCATATCATAATATCCATACCAATAATTCCTTAAGCATTCACCATACAATAAGCAAGAGTATCCATCAAGGAAACTATGTAACCATACCAAAACTTCTATGGCAGATCTGGGCCCATAGAATGCAGATATGGAACTTTCTTCAGACTTTAGGAACCTGGCACCATCTCTCACTCAAGTATTCATGACTTCCTCCAGCTATACATGCTCTAAGCTTCTTCATCTTGCATGTGTATGCCCCATGCCTCACTGTAGCCTGTGTATGTATGTGCTCTGTCCCATTGTTGATCATGTACTCATTCAAAAACTAGGGCTTCTGATATTCCAAAAATTTCACCGTCAAGATCTTAGACATATGGAAAATTTGTTGCATCCATGATATCCTCCATTCAATCTCTCTCTCAGAATATATCTTCAATATATGATCAAGAGTTGTCTTTACAAGAGACCCTTTCCTCTTAGTTATACTGTCCAAGTATCTTCCTTAGAAGCATATTCTTAGCCACTTTGTCCACATAGCCACTTTTCCCACATAGTCACCTATGTCCAACTTTGTCCAATTTGGATACTTGTTCATATATTCAATCGCTAGTTGACCACTTAACTCACTTTCCTCATTTTAGGGTTAACCCTCTGATAACCACTTTCCATAATTAGAAAGTTCTCCATTTACTTTATTATTTAAATAATCCACTTGAATTTATAACTTCACTTTATTATTTAAATAATTTCTTTCTTGTAAGGACTTTGACTTCTTTGACCTTTTGGGGCTTCAAGCCAACATATGAGGGTCCTCCAACTTAACCTATTTTCCTTATTTTAGGGTTAACCACTTTTCATAAATAGAAAGGTCTCCAATACTTTATCATTTAAATATTCCTTCTTGATTTTTTCACTTCTATTTATTATTTAAATAATCCACCTTAACTTTGTCACTTTACTTTATCATTTAAATAATTATTTCCTCTTTTAAATCACTTTGACTTCTTTGACCTTGTGGGCTTCAATCCAACATGTGAGGTTCCTTTAACTTCATAAGGTCATAACTCTCAAACCGTGAGGAGTTATGTGACATTCCACATACCGTCGGAAATAGAAGGACAAGCACTATCCATATAGGATAGTTTCAATGACAAATTCATTGATATTCATATCATTACTCCATAATTAAACATGGGTTATGTAACCATACTTCTAGGATAACTCAACTGCAAAGCATCTTCCTGTGAGGTCTTTCACCATAAAGGGACCACTTTGGAGTTCATCCATTTGTGCTTCCTATCAACCATGAGAAGACAATAATGAGTCATATTTACATAAATCCAACTTGGAATAACCCATAACAATACATCATTATGAAATTGTCCTTTTGTCATTGATTCCATGCATGATCTCATGATTCAACAATCAATATCAAACCATCAATGAAAACAAATCGATCCATATTCATCTATGAAACACATTGATCAATCCATTGATAGTACATACTTCATCATTATATTGTGACAAGACATTGTTCCTTTGACCTTTGACATCAATGACAACATGATCCAACAATCTCCCCTTTTGGAATTTATGGAAATACCAACATTGATGTCAACACCAATAATTGATGGAAACATGTAGACATGGAATTTGTCTTCATCAATGGTCATCTCAATCACATTAATGGTATTATCTCCCCCCCTTTGACATCAATGGAAAACGGTAGTTCTCTCCTTGTGGATGCTCCCCCTGCCTAAACTGTCCTTGGGGTTGTTCCCCCTGCCTGGATGCCCTGATATTCCTATGAATAATATCTCCCCTTTTGAACAAGGGACATCACTTTGATGTACTGCTGAAAACATATCGCTCATGCTCTCCATGTGACCATTACTCCCCTTAGAACTATGCCTCTATGCTCTTTCTCCAAGTATAAGGATATCCCTTTTTTGTAAGTATTTACCTTTTCATACGATAAATATCTCCTTCTCGAATCATGGGAAGAATAATGACTCCCCCTATGGATATGTCTCCCCCTATATTCTCTGCAATATGAAAAATATTCTACCATTGAAATTTGCTTCTGTTGCAAATGCTACTGCTTAACCGGAACATAGATCAACTGCTCAAGAATGATCCGATCTTCCTGCGAAGATACTTGGACCTTTCCATGCATCAAACTCATGTAATACCATACATCATGAAGAAAAATATATGTCAACAATTAATAGAGAATTATGAGCAAAGTATCAACCATGTACATCTTGTGCCATATTGTGTGCCAACCATGCACAACACCCATGCACATAAACCATGTACATCCATACCACACAATATACCATAAGATATCATCAATGGGGTGTATCAACCATATGCCAAGAACATGTGCCAATTGTGTACCAATCATATGCATCTACCAACATGCCAACCATGTGCCTCAAACAAGTGACATGCCTCTACCATGAACCAAGTGTCATAGCCATTTATCTCAATCAATCAAGTGTCTCAACTATGTCATCCCATACATCATGTACCAAATTAAATGCATCAACTATAGATCAAGCTATGATGTACAACATATCCACCTTATCAACTCATCGACTACATGTCCCAATATGTATCTCAACCATATTCCACATGCATGCACGAAGATATCCAAAAAATATGCCTCTAACAATACATCATAAGATATATCAATGGAACTCAAATATGTACCAACAATGTACCCCAACAGTTCTTCCTTAACCTCCATTCACTAAAGAAAATACTAAGCATCCAAAAAAACACATACAAGAAGTGTGCCTCAATATATCGATGACATCTCTAGCTATCATTATCACAATATATCTCATAACCAAAGTGCCATAACTTCACTATCACAACCAACATTGTTCCTCAACATAAAAATGTCTCAATCCACACTCTAGGGTTAGTACCATGCATCCAAGATAGTCTTTCAATACTTATCCATATGTCATTTCCATGCATACATCAGTTATGTATGCCAAAATGTAATCATGAAAACCTGCAACAAACCATGTCAGACCCTAAAACAAACCAGTCAGACCCTGCAACATAAAGTCATACCATCATACCATGTTGCAACTCATACGCATATCATTTTTCCCAAGGCTTTTACCATAGATACACGACCTTATGTATAGACAACTCGCATATGTACGTGACTATTACCATTGTAACTCATGTATGCTTCTGAAGATGTCAAACTTGAGCTTCCTTTAAGGATGCCATTCTGTTATGATTGTTCAGTTTTCTTCACCCACTTCTGAAGGTGTCCCAACTTCTCCGAACATGAACTCTGAGCTTCCATCTCTTCAAAAATGTCTTCATTCCTAACTTCATGCTTTCTTCTAGTCGTGATATATGAATTACTTCTCATATAATATCTTCTTGTGTTCCATCAATCCTACGATTTGTGGACAAATCCCCTACAGCTGTAGCATCTCATGGTGTGACAATGAGCAACAATGTGTCCTGCTTGATTACATCTCCAACACCTTAGGGTATTATGAAACCTTTCATTATCTCTCCTTGCATAATATCT
>SNQJ01S0103740.1:24649-60456 GCA_010110895.2 Picea sitchensis
TCAGAGTTTGCTTCAAGATAAGCTAATGTCATGAAAATATTACAAACATATCAGCTTATTTGCAGTCATATTTTTTATTCTATCATTAGTAATGTTGTCTACATGGATGATAGTGGCTTCAGTAAGATGTGACATGGTACAAACGACTAACAATATGCTATCAGTTGTCATGATGGTGTTACAGTTGATCTTGATGAGACAGGTGCACATGCAAAGTTCAAAGACAAATAACAAGTTGGGTGGCCTATCCCGAGATTGATGACTGGTCAATAACCTTTTGGTGACAAAAAGGTCCTTAGTGGGGAGGTGTGATCCATAATTGGATCCAGAAGCCTAATGGGGCTCAGAAAGGCCTAAAAAACAAAGTTTTCAGAATGGCTTCAAAATAGATGTGTGCATAGGACTCATCAATACGAACCCAATTCAACTTGAATGGGCTCAAACAGACGTCGTATGCTCAAGTTATGGTGATATTTTCCTTTGGCCAAACAGACAAAAAAAATGATGATTGTACAGTCCATACAGTTCCACGTGGAAGCTGACTGTAAAACCATACAACTAACATGGTAGGCACAGTGGGCGCTGACATGGCAGGGTTCGTACAGATAACATGGAAGGATGACTTGGCATGCAAACTGATGATGTGGAAGTTACACGTGGGATAATCAAGGAGTGACATGTGTCACCCTTACAGTGGTGACACGTGGCATGCCTGTATGGATGACATGGTAGGTCCATACAATATGTACGACATGTGGTGCTGATGTGGCAGGGTAAAGTGAGTAGACATGTGGAATATGTGGACAGCTAGACCAATGGGCATTTGACACTTGGCATCAGATTTGGACAAGTGATGAGGTGCCACATGGCATAGACATGGGTTCCCACGTGGCACCCATTTGTTGGTTATTTGGTGGTGAAAATTTTTGGACACAATGAGGTTTGAATCCGTGACCTCCGGATAGGGGGGAAAAGATTTGCAAGGTCATGCTAGCCAACACACCTATGGTGGTGCTTACAACCTATAGTCGTGTTCATTTATTTAAATTGGTGTGGGTTTTCATTTGGTGGAGTTTAGGGCTAGGGCCAGGCCCCAACCCCCAACGCGGTCTCATACAACCACAACATAAGACCGTAACCTTTTTGTATTAGCATAGATGGTTGTAGACCCAACCCTCAGTTTCAACATTGTTGCATGTGACTAGACCTTCCAAGGTGTTGAAGGGATTTGATATGGGTGTATCCCCAGATCTTGGTCATGTGAATGCACTCAGCATATGACCTGTAGTTTGTTGGAACCTATCCCTGGTGTTACCACATGCGACCCCATCATTTGAATCTGTATCATTTTGTTGGCACAGAGGTAGGGGTTTAGGCCCTTGTTGGTTGGTCTATCTCGCCGACCAAGGTCCTAACCATAGGTTGGATTTCGAGGGCCTAACTAAGTGCAAAGGATAGGGCCACATGGTGTTCATTGTGTCCAAGAGCCGAAAATGTAGCGGGATAGCGTGCCAAGAGGTTAGCCCGTGGTCACATGGGATGCACCCATATGCCCAATGGCCAATAAATAAGGGGATGTGCCCAAATAATGTGCAAAAAGTGGTTTTTAAACTATAACATATGATTTTTATGGATTTATTCAGCTATTTTTGGAGATGTTTGGCCCTTTTTCGAGGACATTGGGCCCTTTTTGAGGTTAGATATTGGGGGGAAGTTGGGATATGGTTACCAACTTCAGATCCATATAAACCAAGCCTTATTGAGGCCATGTAAGGACATTTAGAGCAAGTTTATGTTGAATATTTTCCAATCCAAAGCCATTTTTATGCAGGGAAGTTGTTGAGGAGCGCACTTTTGTGGGCCATTTCTGGGAGCTCTGGTGATCCAATTTGAGTGTCATTTCTTTTGTTGGGTTCTAGAGATATGGTAGAACAAGACCATATTGTTTTTTTAACCTTTTGGAACTACTGTGATGCACTTTTAAATCTTTAAACAGAAATTAGAAAGCCTCACCCATTAAGACAAAGGCCCAGAGACGTAGGCAAGATTGATGAACTCTGTTATCACATTGGTGTTTATGGTTTATTGTTTTTTATGCTTTATTTCATATCTGTATATGTTTATGTGGATTCCATATTTCTTCCTCTTTCATTTAGCTTCCTAAATGGTTAATAAACACATGCATTAATAACTCAAACATTGTCGTATAAAAGATCTTTTCCAATCAATAAAGGAATGATCTGAGTTGATCTTGTGGTGAATTTGTTAGAATGAAATGTGGAGACAAATACACCATCATCTAGTCCAAGTTTTTCCATGATAGAAAGAATTAGTTGTTTTTCTGCTTTGGATTTATCAATACCATAGTCTTTCAATACACGAAGGAGAGATTTAAATCTGGTGAAGAAATCTTGGAGATTGTCAAAGTTCTTTGGATCCAAGGATTTTAGTTCTACTTCGAGAAAATGGACCCTCATTTTGTCTTTCTTTCCAAAGATACCATCTAAGGTGGTCCAGATCTCATTTGGTGTCTTGCATGCATCGATGCAAAACCATTGGATGGGAGAAATAGACATGCACATGAGACCCTAAACCTCGTTCATGTCGTTGAAGTATTTTTATTTTTCCATTGTTGAGGTGGGTTCTATTTTTATGGCCATGGATATCCGATAAAATCCTTTACCCACGATTATGTGGGAAATTATTGGATTCCAATCGAAGTACTTATATAGTATTAGAATTGCAGATACGAGAAATTACGTATTTCATGTTGCTTTGTTCCATCTTCGGTACCTACAAAGGAGTGTTGGTCATGATCCTTTCTAGTGGCATGTGATATATGATACCATGTAGAATTTTTGGGATACCTGCATAGAAAATCTAGCTAATAATGAATCATACACAACATGCAATGGTGTGAAGAGAAGAGACTAAAATGGAGGAAAGAATGAAAGAATTTATATTAATAGAATGAGAGAAAAGATACAATACAAGTAATATATTATGTATCACACAAGTAACTCACCATAGTATTCAACTAATAGACATTAGGAGTGTTCTAGAGAGATATGACACACATTGGCAGTCACTGGCATCAACTGCCACCTAGTCCTAGTTAATTGGCCATGTGAACATCAATTAACTAGCCAAATTGGAGTGAAATGAGGAGGATATCACTCACACATGTCAAATGTTATTTATTGGTGATGATACCAATGCAAGTGTGCATTACTGGTGATGATTCCGAGGTTAGCACGCAACACTTGGTGATAAAACCAAAGTTTACATGCAACACTTCATTTAACTAGTCTAACTGAAGGGTAATTGAGAGTTGAATTGAGGGTATGTGGAACCCTTTTTTAGGGGAGAATATTCTCAATGAGGGAAAAATATCTGAAGCTAAGAGACCCTCAACATATCCAAATAAACTTAGGAAAATAAGATAAAATAAAAATCCTAGGTGTGTGTAATATCTCCAACACCCGGTTGCCACTAACTAGATGGATTTCTCTCCGAAGAGAGACTTACTCATTTAAATTAGAATAAATCCTAAATGTAGTCATATTCTACTATGAAATTGTACTCCTCTTCTAAAAGTAACAAAAATCAATTGCAAACACATGATTCTACTTATGGGAACAAAAAGAGTTCATAATTCTCAATAAGAAACCATACTAGCATACCCATATGCATATAGATGAGAATGAATATGTCCCTACAATTGATTTCATAATCCTTTCATAATCATTTACTAAGCATCCAATTGACATAAGAAACAAATTGCTAGATTGGGAATATTTTCAATAGAGTGAAGGTTTCATGGCCGGGGGTTTTTTGAAATTCGGGTTTAGGTAGGATTTTTCGGGGGTGTAGGTTTCATGGCCTCTTGCTTCCGTCCAGGTCATGTTTTAGTCTGTTTGTGCTAAGGAACTGTCTGGAAATGGCTTCCATTAGACTAGTTAGGATAGGTTTTTAGCTTGTCTTGGAGCCAAGTTTTTTTAGTCTGTGTTCCTTTAGCAATTTATTGACGCCCAGAATTAGCGGATCAGGTCCCTTCATTCCATATTATTTTGTTTTGATAGTCAGTTATAGCTCCATAATTATGAACTAACAACCTTAAATAGCTAGTGGACTTGGGTTATTATGATTGGATCTTATGTATCTTCGAAGGCTCAATGTTGACTCTTCCCCTTGCGTGATTCCCTTTCCCATAGCACCACTTCACATTTCTATTTATTGTTTTTACAGTTTCTGTAGAGTTTTAAGGTTAGGTGGAATTTTATAACGGTAGATGAGGTCAACAATCCATCAGGAGTGGATGTTGTGGAACCTTGGGATCATCCTAGTTTTCTCTCGACGGTCGATGAAATTTGCAAAAATTGAGGAATTAATGGATCATTTAATGCCTCTTTGTTTATTCCTTCAACTCATTTGGGGGAGACTCATCCATCATATCTCATTGTTCTTAAGTTTGTATCTCATCCACCCTAGTCATGTTCTAGCGCTCACAAGGAGGTTCCTTGTGTTCCTGGTTCGTTTACGATTTCTCATGAAAGTGTTGTTGGCTTAGTCCATGAGGATAGAACTTCAGGTTCTTTAGCTAAGAATACTTCTGAGTATTTAGGCCGACACACTACCCATTTTAAGTTGCCTTTGGAGTCACTGTTTCAAGGCTCTTCATGGAAGAATCACTCCATCAAGCATTCAGCAAGGGTGTGGAAGCCCAAAAGAGAAAATTGTTCAATGGTGCTGGGAATGGACGTGGGGATGGAAGAGTCTTTTTCACTTTCCATGTGTGCTTTGGTGGGTATATTGGCTTATCGTTTGCTCTGCAAAATTTTGGTTTCAGAGTGGATGTAGGCTAATTGGAAGCCCATTTTGGGATATTCACCGGTGCTTCTCACCCTACCGAGGGGTTGATTTGGTTTATTCTTTAAGAACCCTAAATACACAACAAATATTTTATATATTTTCTGGGTATTTGAAGGTGGTAGTCTTATGCTGAAGAGGTGGAGACTCAAATTCAACCCGACAGCTGAATATTTTAGTTTTTGTCATCTTTGGGTATTGCTCCTGGGTTTTTCATTGCAGTTGTTGAATTCAAAAGCCATGGAGACCATAGGAAATGTCTTGGGGAACTTCATCAAGATTGATGAGCACACTTTTCATCCGAGGGACAAGAGAATGGAAAAAAACCTCATGGAGGTGGATATCCATGGGGGGCTACTGGATACTTTGGATATTGAGTGGTGGGGCATGGTTTTTGTTCAGAGATTGGACTATCTTGGGATTCCATTATGGTGCTTGTTCTGTAAACAAATCAACCACCTTAGAAAGGACTGTCACCATCCTTTTGTAGTGCCCTTTGACGAGATACTCTCGGAGGAGACTATTACTAGTGGCTACTCATAGGAGATGGAGGCGCATGAGCATGGTTCTTACCCGAGAGTTTGGGATTTGGATAGTCCACCATCCTCGAACCCCACCTTTGTTGGTAAGTTAAGAACTTACGTTCCTTCTCTTTACTATACATTATCTATATGGGAAAGATATCACCTCAACTCATTTTATTCTGCAAATACTTTTTCATCTGAGGTTATCGATACGACTGAGGCTTTGGTTAATGATCTAGATGAGTTAGCTACTATTCCTGAGACTTTTTCTACTTCTCCGGTTACTTGTTTAGATGAGTGTAGGCCTCACTCTTATCCTGTGGATACTCATGTTCTGACTAACTATGTACTTCCTAAATTGTTATTGGCAGAAGGCACACCCCTCCTACCTGATTATGGTGAACCCATAGCTAGTGAGCACTCTTTGGATAGATTGTTATCTGATTTAGTACCTTCCTATAGGGAGGTTACTAGTCTTGTTCCTATCCCAATTTGTTTAGGGAAAGTTGAGGTGGTTTCGGGGGATCCTAGTGATGTGAATACAAACCCTATTTGTTCATAATTTTCATCTCGTAAGTATCTTTCTTGGTCTCGAGGTTTGGCACTTGATTTATCTCCTATTAAGACTAGAAGTGCCCGAAAAAAAATGGGTACAAACCTTTCCTTTTCGGCTAATCTTTCACATTCCACTATTGACCAAGGGGTTCTTAGAGAAATTAAATCCATCGCAAGGGAAAAACCATGATATTTCTCTCTCTTAACATTAAAGGGGTAGGAGGACCCCAAAAATTGTCCTCTATGTGCAGGTTCCTGTCTAAGACTTTGCCCCATGTTATTTTTTTACAAGACACATTAACGACTGAAGAAAGGGCAAGGGATTTCATGTTTTCTCTTAGGACAGATTGGATGTCTTGTGCAGTTAGTTCGGTTGGTAGTTCGAGGGGCCTTCTCATTTCATGGGATCCACATTATTTTGTTTTATGTCCTGTTCTCACTTGTGGTGGTATTTGTTTGGCAGGTTCTAGTCTAGTTGATAAAAGGAGGCTCTCACTACTAAATTTGTATGGTCCTTGCACAGATCGAAAGATTTTCTGGAAAAAATTAGAAGATAGGGGTTTGTTAGCACATACATATTTGATTTTGGTAGGGGACCTGAACTTCACCTTAAACTCAGATGAGATTTGGGGTTTAGCAGCGTTGATAGACACGTTGACAATCTTTTTCAAGGACTTATTTTATAATTCATCATTGGTGGATGTGGCTCTAGCTGAGTTGGTTACTACGTGGCATAATGGTAGAATTGGAGATTCCAGTATTTCTAAAAGACTTAACATATTATTTTTTACGGAGGATTTGATTGGCCCAACTATGAGGTATAGATCGTGGGTGGAATCTCCTTTCTTTTCTGATCACACTCCTATTATTCTGCAACTAGATATTGGTCTATAGGCAACAACTCACCCTTTTAAGTTCAATCCTATTTGGTTACGGTATGATTATTTTTCAACTTTATCTAGTGAATTTTGGTATGATGCTTGTTTCGGGTTAGCTGAAGGGGCACAAAGAAGACTAGTTGAAAATATTTCACTTCTTAAAAGTTGTGTCAAATCTTGGTCGAAAGAAAAACATATTTGGGAACATGATATTATAAAAAAGTTGGGAGCTGATTTGGAATTTCTTTATGTATATAAATATACAGGTTCTCTCACTATTGATTTAGACCATTGTTTGAGTTTGTTGGAGACAGAACGCTAAAAAAATTATTTTGGCCAAAGAAGAAAGTTGGAGGCAGAAGAGTAGGCTATCTGGATTAAAGGTGGCGATAATAACACAAAGTTTTTTCATAGATTTGTGAGCTACAAGAGAAATAAAAAATATATTTGGGACATAATTGATGATGATGGAAGAGTTCACTATGGTTAGGATGAAATACAAAATGAATTTGTTTCACATTTTCATTCTTTTTTTCAAGACACGGGGCAACCAATTTTGTTTGCACAGTTGGAGACTATTATCCTTTACCCAAATCTTGTTATGGAGGAGGAAGTCTCTTCTTTAGAACATGCATGTACACTTGAGGAGCTATTAGAAATTCTTAAAGGTTTTGCTAAGGAAAAAAGTCCCAGCCTAGATGGGTGGACTATCGAATTCTTCGTTCACTTCTTTGACATGGTTGGCCCAGATTTAATTGCTACGGTTGAGGAAACTAGAATTTGTGGCGAAGTATCTCGTCCGATTAACTCTACTTTCATAGCTCTAATTCTGAAAACCAATCATTTTACATCCTTCTCTGACTTTCAACCTATTGTTCTATGCAATCTTTGTTATAAGATTATTAATAAGATAATAGCGAGGAGAATCAGACCAATTCTTTCTCATACATTGTATGATGAACAATTGGGTTTCCTAAAGGGTAGAAAAATTCTCGATGCTATTGGAAGAGAACATTAAAGAAAAGAAACTTCAGGCTATTATTTTGAAGATGGATTTTAAAAAGGCTTATGATTGTAGTAATTGGGATTATCTAAGGCTTATGCTTCTTTATTATGGATTTGGATACCTTATGAAAAAGTGGATTATGGGATGTGTTTCCTCAACAACATACGCCATACTAATGGGGGTACAAAATTATTTAATAGTGGTGAGGACATCGGGGTATCCTTGTGATGGAGGTTCTCTAAAAAATTATCTGAGCTGACGGGTATTAAAGTCTCTCTGATGGTAAGAATTCTCCGTCTCTTATTTGTGGACGATGTGTTTATTATGTCTAAATCTTGTTTTACTGAATGGAAGGAAATTCACAATCTTTTAAATTCTTTTTGTGGTGCATCTAGATTGGAGATCAATGTTAATAAATAGCGTTTCACTTGGTGCTTACAAGATTTTCTTAATATTTTGAATTCATTGTATCAATTTGTCTTCTTGAGTCTTTTGATTGGGTTTAAATATTTGAGTTTTTATTTAAAGATGGATAACTAGAAGGTGGTGGTCTTGTAATGTCTATTGCTGAAATATGAGCATGGAATTCGACATTGGTGGAATCAATTTATTTCTTTTGGAGGTAGATATGTTTTGATAAAGACAGTGCTCGAAAGCCAACCGATGTATTGGCTAGCTCTGGCACACACCCTAGACAGTACTGAACCAGATTCATAAACTGGTATTTTCCTTTCTCTGGTCTGGCACTAAACAATCTTCAACCTTTCACTTATGAAATTGGGAGACTATATCAAAACCTAAAATGTTTGATGATTGGGGGCCTAGAAACATATTTTGTTTCTCAGAAGGCATTTTCAAAATCATTGTAGTAGATTGATCATCTAGGTATCTAAGAGAGTGGGTTTTGAAATACAAAATACTTTTAGTAGCTACGGTGACAACTTGGATGTAGCTTCGGCCTTGCCGGTCGAATCCTTTGGTTCCCAAACATGGAATAATATTCTGAACACTTTACCATTAATTGTGAACTAGCTTTATTGTAAATTGAGTGCGGGTGATTATGTTATTACTGGAAAGGATGAAATTTTGGCAAGGGGGAAGGATTATTTTCTTTCTGCAGAGTTGATTACCCGATTAAATAACAAAAATGCTTATTTTCTTTTTCAAGCTAGTTGGGATTCTATCCAGGTGTCGATCTGCTCTAATTGACTAAACAACACAGATTTGGGACTGGAGGGTGACATTGCTTCTGAATGGGGCATTCTAGGGATACTTAAGTGATTAGAGCTCACATTATTATTCGATAGACAAGGCAGAGTTAAAAGGTGGGATTGGTGTGGTATTTGTCAGTATTGACCGAGGTGGATATCGGTAGCCACCCACCTCGGTGGCTCAAAACAACAAAGCGGATTTTGTAATTTATATTTTAGGTTCTTGATTACAAAACTTCGGAGCTTGTTTGATATAACATTTTGGGTATGTTGCAGTTGGAAAATCAATAAATTTTTGACAAGCGTTGTAGTCCTTAGATAGATGTTTCCAACGAGGGATATCATATTCCTAAAAGCGAAGATTGTAATGCAAAGTTGACCAGAAGTTGATGTCTTGACTTACCCAAATGGGGCCCCCTTGACTTTTGGTGCTTCATCTCCTAGGGGTTAGGTTTTTGGATGTCTAGGGTTTTGAGACTCTTTTATTGTAAAATTCCTTCATAGCATCATTGTAATTATCTTCTGGCGTGTGAATGGTATACGGTCGTCACATCTCTCCTTAGAGATAAGCGACCATATTCAGGTAAACTTGTTTTCTGGCGCATTTATAGTTCAACACCACTTCTTGAATGAAAACAGGTTTATTGTATCTTTGTTGATACATGTTAAGAATGTTGATAATGTAGTCTATATTCATTTCCTTACGCTCATAAAATTTGGATCAGTTATGTTAAAAACCAAAAATGTATACAATGCACTCGCAACTAAGCCGTGGAAGAACAAAATTGGAGGTTGTAGGAGAAAACTGTGGGGTTGGGAATGCCCGCAAAAGATCAAATTGTTTACCTATCTTATCATTGAAGATAAATGACTAACTTGGAACAATCTCCATAAGAGAGGTTGGTATGGGCCAGGTTTATGTCACCTATGCAAAGGAAATGAGGAATCTGGTATTCATCTCTTTGTACTCTTCCCTTTCACTAGTACTGTTTGGAAAAATATCAAAGAACATTACAAGTTATCCACACGGTGGTCAGGAACTATAGTGAAAGAATGTGTTTCATTTTGGGCCATCCAAAACCATAGTCTTTCATCCTTGCAAAAATTCATATGTTGGTTCATTTGGATAAAAAGAAACTTGGTTATTTTTGAGTCAAGATATCCATCTTTAGAGAAGGTCATTTATCTCTCTACAGGCGCAGTGAAAATCCATAGACCACAGAAAACTTTGCACTCCATTAGATGTTATGTCCATATTTTGTGGGATTGTTTTCACGGGGAAACTCAAGTGGTGAGCTGAAATGGGCTGAATTATGGATTCATTAAAGCTCAACGAACACTCAGTCTATAATTGGACTCTCAATTGTGGAGGAGGAACATATACAAGAGTGGAAATTTTGGGTGCTTGGGCTACTCTTTCCTTTATATAAACTTATATCATAGATTTCCCATGTCATAGGTGATTCCAGAAGTGTAATTGTGTAACATCAGCTCTTACACCTTGGCCCAGTTATTATTTGAGGGAACTTGCTTGCAAGTGATTTGGATATATACTATTAAAACAATGCTTTTTATTATGAGGCATTATGGGTTGATGACATGTTGTTTTAATGCATTGACATGGACAGGTGCTATCTGAATTTTTTCTTGAGTGTGTAGGATTTTGGACCTCAAACCCCAATGGTACACTCCAAACTCGATCCAGAGTCCAATGGATCGATTCAGGGAGTGAACCATTGGGGGTTTGATTGTTTTATGTGTGATATTAGTGCATCACGATTAGATGATATGATTATGGATATATTCTTGACATGATTCATTGATGATCACGGTGGCAGCACAGCAGAGACTCCACATGTGGAGTAAAGGGTCATGCATGACAACTAGAGATATTGAGGGATAGGTGTGGTAGCATCCCTGTCACGGCCTATTAGAACTCCCACCATGACCTGAAATATTTTTTAATGATTACCTAGTTCGAGAGCTCCACGTTGTTGTGAGGGTAGACTAAGACAGTCGCTAACGAGGATTTCTGAGGGGCGTGTAATAAGGCGGGGCCTTATTCCTTAGGAGCCTTAGTCTCCCACAAGTTAACACAGGCAATATTGACTCTAGGGGGTTTTGATGTCTAACAAGTCAGTCAAGAGATTGAGTAACCCCTTGGAGCACATGGTGCATCTGAAGGGCACGTCATGAGGGAAGCAGAGATGAGATGAAATTGGCACCCTTGGACACATATGGTCTGCGTCTAAAAGGCATGTCTGGCGATGAGTGAGTGGCACCCTTAAGAACCTAGTCCGTCTGAAGCCTTGCATTGTTAATGATAAATGAATGAACCTTTATGACCTTAGGACTAATAGCGATGAAAATATTTAAAACAAATCCCTAATAAAATGTCATGACAGAAAATTAAAATATAGGTCTAAATTATACTAGTGGAAGATTTTTTCTATCATAAGAAAAAAGAGTATATATATATATATATATATAAAATAAATAAATAAATAATTGTTTTATTATATTATGGTAATTTTAAAGTTTATTAATTAAAGGGAAAAGGGAAAAGGGTTGATTTCCACACATGAGTGGAGTTCTAAATGAAAGGGAGAGAGAGGGAAATTTAAAATATTTAGGAAACTAGGAAAGGGGAAACATAAAAGAAAAGGAAACACAAAGGAAAGAAGAAATTCAAAATTAGTAACGTATCTAGCATTTAAGAACTTGCGATTTAAAAGTACGAGTAACAAATTAATAATGGGAAGGCATTAAAAGAGCACAGCAGAGAATTTGGGGACTAGGAGCGATTCTGGGGTGACTCTAGGTGGGTGAGGAAATAAAGATAATTAATTATATAAAGAAATTAATTTATGGAGGAATGAAGGGATGGGTGACACTTATGCAGAGAGGATTTTTATGAATTAATTTATTATTAAAACTTTAAATAAAATGATATTTTTGGAAAGTAAGGGACTTGAAACTCTATATAATGGAGGGAGGAAGGATTGATAGATCTCTTTTGTTTTGCATAAAGTTACGCTACATAAATATATCACTTGGTAGAGCTTATCTTGTGGGATTTGGGATATAGCTTTCGGTGAGGAGTGGTAGCTTGTGCAGTGAGAGTTGGGAGCTAGGCCGATACTAGTAGTGTGTGTGTCCCTTGCGGATCGGGGATAGGGGAAGAAGAGAGCTAAGATTGGTAGGAGATGCCAGATAAGTCTCATCGGTAGGCAAGGAGTTACATGAAGCTGGCAGTGGAACCCAACTCAGAGCGGGCGAGCAAGCAATGATACACTTCCTTTATTGATGCATGGTATATTGTTAGTATGAATTATTCTTTGGATCTGCAAATTTATTTGGGGTAACGAAATTGATTGTCTTAGTGTTCCCAGTGGTGGCCGAGTCTTTCCATAGCCTTTAGCTTGATGGTGGTGACTCCCATGGCCCTTGATTCCCAACATGTCTTGACCACCCTTGGGTGTACTGATTTGTGAAGTTTATGGTTGTTTTCGACTTTCATCCCTAGCTCACCGGTCCTCACCTGAGTAATTAGGTCGGGGCACGATCTGTCGTCTCTTAGGCATTATTAATATACCTATGGATCTCAAGCATGCTTCTTTTGTATTGCATGGATGATGAGGAAGGATGTTCACAATCATCGGGCTACAACCGTTGTTTTCCTTGCTTGATTGTTGACTTGTGCCTTCCAGTAATATACCTCTGCATATGGATTATCTTACTTCCTTGTTGATCTTTTTCTATGCCTTAACTGATAGAATCCCCGTGATCCTTTCAATGATTTATCCCAATGGAACCCATTGTTCTCTTATCATTGTCAACATTTTTATCTTGAGCATCTGAAATGTAAAAGATTTAATTTCAATCTATGTTTTTATGTTGGCATCCTGAAAATGGAAAACCAATTTAATTTCTGAGTCTACATTTTTATATTGGTTTCCTAGAATGCAAAAAGATTTAATTTCAATTTGCGTTTTATGTTGGCATCCTGAAAATGGAAAAAAATAATAATTTCTAAGTCTGTGTTTTTATAATTGGTGCTTGGATTTGGATAAATGGTTGTGTTATTTATCAGTCTACGTTGTAATGGTATCCTAGAAATGGAAAAAGCAATTAAAATTCTATCACATTGCTTTACATTTTGAATTTTTCTTGGTAAAGAAAAAATGTTTTGTTTTCTGTATGCATTACATTTGGCACCCAGGCAATGAAAAAGAGATACTGCGATTTTACTATCTCAGGATCTTATTCCTTGTTATTTTTACTAATTAGGAATCTCCTTCCTGACCACGATTTTATGACTATGATTGGATTGTTACACAGAGTTTGTTCTTTATTGATACCATCATTTTGTTACCATGGTTTTAATACACATATTATATTACCACAATTTTACTGTCACATGATCTTATTCCGTATTGTTACCATGATCTTATGACTATGATTTGACTATTACACAGAGTTTGTTCTTTCCTGCTTTGCTTTAATACATAGATTATATTACCATGATTTTTACCCTCACATGATCTTATTCTTTGATGTTTAAATGCCCACGATTTTACTTTTAAATGAGGCTAAGATTGTTGTTTTAAATGCCTACGATTTTTCTTTAAAGTGCTTGCCTAATCTTGTTGATCTTGCCCACAATTTTTCCCTCTTAATAGCCTAGCAATTTTTGGCCAACTATCATGTATGTGTGTTGCCTTGTGTTACTAGGCGTTCGGCCTTTAGTTAATTACGAATTCGTTTATTTTATTTGGAATGCATTTCGTTTCTTAATGCTAGCTCGATTTCTCCTTTATTAATTACCAGTTGAATTTTCATTTAATGATGTCATAATTTCTCTGCAATTTTCATTTTAAGGCTGGTGCGTGTACCCATTTTTCAGCTGACTGCTTGCTCTTTTAATAGCAACTCTGCACTTGGTGGAAAGGATGGCGTACTTTCACAACATTTTTTTTTTTTTTTATGAACAACTTCTCCCTTAACAACCTTGGTTGGTAGAGTATTCATTTTTATTAGAAAACCCTTAAATTAATCTAGGCCAGACTTGTGATTAGTTGGAAATTGATTAAACTGACTCTTCATTTTAGAATAGCCTTCGTTGATTGGACAACATTTAATGGTTTAGTACATCCTTTAATGATTAAACATCCTTCAATTGAACACAACAATCTTTAATTTGTATTGCAACCTTTCCTTTGAATAGACAAACTTGATTGATTAGACAACCTCACTTCCTTCTTTGATAGTTCTTAAGTTAATTAAACTTATACTTGTCAATTCAGTCTTAGTAATGATTAAAGAAGACTTGTTGATTGATTAGTAATTGATGTTATTTAGATTGAAATTATTAAATAAAGTGTAATGAAGGATTGTAAGGCCGATTCATAATGGATGTTATTCTGATGGTAGCTTAATGACTAATCTATATTTAGACATGTTAGTTAGATCATAATTATTTTAAATTAGATATTAATTGTAGTTATGGTTTTAGTATTGGTTAAATTAGATTTGTCAATTAGATGGTAATTATGGACAATGGTAATTAGACTTACTAAATTGGTTAAACTTAATGTCATTTGATTTTAAATTAATGGGTAATTAATGGTATCTTGAGTTGAATTTTTACTTAATGTTATTTAGAATGGAAATTTTTACAAGTTTAGACGATGGCGTTTGGGGTGTTGGCAAGTCAGTAATAGTTCATTTCTACAAATATAGTCATCTAGAGTATTTATTTTCGGTCGAATGCTTGGGTGTGGGTGTAGTCTTGTGTAAGCTATTTTGGTCTCCTTGTGCATGGGTTGGTCTTGAGTCTTGGTCCTTTTAGATTATGTTGCGCCATGGTTAATTCATACCTCTCAAAGTGGATACATGTAGTTCGATAGAGGGGAATCGTAGATTATACATTGAGTTAGCAATGAATGATATCTTGTTAAGAACCAAATATCAACTAGCATAGAAAACACAGAAGAATTGCTGTAGCCTTGAAAAGAATGATTTAGAATGTAAGCCTCTTCTAGGGAAACCTTATACCCCACATAAATGTTCTAATACGAGATGATTCCAAATGAAAATGTCTCTTGGTATATATTGGAGACCCAGGTATAATTACAATTAATGGAATAAAACCCGACAAAATAAAATAACATTACTAATCTAATATGCCCCAATTAAAGGGTATGAGCCAATAATGGGGCTCAACATGCCCCTTCCCTTGAGACAAGTGTTGTTTGCAATGCTTGAGTAACTTCCTGGATGATTAAGTATGAATACTCATCTTCCAAGTGGAATCTTCATCGTGGTTCCTCTCATTAAATAGAGATACTCTGAAATGGATCTATTCTCAGTTGGCGAATTCTTGTCGGTGATGGATTGAGGCTCCAATATGATTTTCCTTCCTCATCAGGATTCGGCAATATAGCTTGAACTAGGATCTTGTTACCCTATAACCTTATTTAAGCATGACATGGAAAATTGGGTGTGTACTTTCATTGAAGATGTAGGCAACTCAATTTGTATACCATGAGTACAAATATTTTGCAACACCTTATAAGGGCCATATGAGTACTTTGGTGATAATTTATTATCCTTCTTGGCTTGCTTGAGGGACATATGTTTATGTTGTGATCTTAAAAACACCCAATCCTACTTCAAAAGCGTCTTTCAACCTTTGAGTGTTGATGCTTGTTGTTTCATGCGATTATGTGCCATGGTCAGTTGTCCTTTAGGATGGAGACATTGTTGATTCTTGATGTGATCTTCCCTTGCTTGAACCTTAGATTTTTCTTTTTAGAGAGAAGTGATAGAAGGAGGGTGGTATCATAAAGTTCCATAAATGGTGTCATTTTGTTGCGGTATGAAAGGAAATGTTATACCAACATTTTTCTAAAGGTAACCATTTGGTCATTGTGTTTGTTTATGGGGACAAAGCAACGAGGTAGCCTTCCGGACATTTGTTCACTATCTTGGTTGTCCATCAGTTAGGGATGATATGATGAGCTATGAGCCAATTAGGTACCAAGAAAATAATTCGTCCAAAATGTCCGATTGAAGATGGGATCTCTGTCACTTACAGGTAATCTTTGGGCTACCATGTAGCTTTGAACTATCTCCATGGTCGGTGGCTTATTTGTACTAGCTTTGAAGGGATGAGACTCCCCAAAAGTGTGTTGTACTTGGTCATTCTATCATGATCACCATGATGACACTCTTTCCTTCGGAGTTTGGTAACCCTATGATGAAATCCGAAACCTTATCCCAATATGACTTGGGATGGATAATGGTTGTAAAGATTACAGAGATGTAATTGTTTCCACCTTTTTGTTGGAAAACTAAAAATTATTCCACAAACCTTTAAACATCAACTTTAAGTCCATCCCAAAAAAAAAAAATCCTTCTTGACTACATGGTAGGTTTTCAAAAAATCCAGAGTGCCCTCTGTTGGAAGTGCAATTTAATAGTACCTTTGTTTGAGTTGGAGTTCTTACATAAATATAAGTGATCTTTGTACCATAGTGAATCATTTTTCCATGTAAAATGTATCTATTTATTTGGAATGTTGCAACCTTTAGCAGAATGAGAGTCCACACTTTTAGATCATTCTTCCATTCATCCACTACTTCTATTATCCAATGCGGTTGGATGGTCGAGATAGCATAGAGAAAGACCTCAACTTATCTTCATCCTTTCTTGAGAGTGCATCATACAAAATTTACATAGATGATTTCAAAATCATAACCCAATATCTTGGTTTACCCATTTTTTTGTTCTTCTTTAGATGGTCTTTGTTCCAAGAAGTATTTAAGGTATGTGATACATTTTGACAGCAGAAGTGCCTACATTAGGTAAGGACACCATTCTTCAATGCATCTAGTATTTCCATCATTTCCTTCTCATAAATGGGTTTGTGTAAGTCCTTTTCCATGAGTGGTGGAAACTTTAAAAACGGGGGCCTTACTTCTTACATTAGGAAAACACCAATTCCATTTTTCACGAGGAGTCACATTCCACGATAAAGGTTTTGTGAATTCTAGAGTGATCAAGACAAAATCTTTTCATCACCTATTTAGGTTGTTCAAAATCTTTAGCTACCTCACGGGTCCATGAAAATGCATCCTTCTTAGTTAGTGTCATTAAGGTGTTTCTATTCTTCCATAGTTAGAACAAACTGCGGTTGTAACCTGTCAAACCGAAAAATCCCCTAAGATTCTTCAATGTTTTGGGGTCGACCATTCCATCATGGCCTTAATCTTGTTAGGGGTCTACCTTCACACCTTCATGAGATACAATATGACGAAATACTCTACCTCCTTTACTCCAAAGAAACATTTAGTTGGTTTGGCATATAGTTGTTATCCTTTAGTAGTTGTAGTACCTTGTCAAAATGTTGCAGATGATTCTCCCAATACTTGCTATATATATTGTTATCATCAAAATATATACCTAGATTTTGAAGGGATAGTGTCTATCATGGAATGTGGAAGGTGCATTTGGGTAAGCATGACCAAAATTTATAATGGCCTTCATGAGTTTTGAATGTTGTTTTTGGGATATCTTCTTCCTTCATTCGATAAATTGTATCTAGAGTGCAGATCAATTTTTGTGAAATAGATTGCTCCATGTAGTTCATATAACAATTCATCGATGGCGGGAATAGGAAACTTGCTGCTTTAATAGTGGTCTTTATTTGAGGCTATATAATCCTAGGACACATATACATGAGTTATCTTTCTTGAAGATATCATTTCCAGTGCAGAGTAAGAACTTTTGGCTAGGTCTAATAATGCTAGCCTCTAACATTTCTTCAACCATGCACTCAATTTCATATACGGGCATGGGGTATCATGTGTGGCCTGATGTTAGAATCCCAATTAGGTGAATTTCATGATCATGATTTGAGGTGGGTGCAGAACCTTGGAATATCTTCAAATACTTTGGAATGTTTATCAATGATCCCTTGGAGATCTTAGAATAGATGGCTTAGATGTTTGAACATCTAGTGATCATAGTTATTGCAATAATGCCTTGGTCCTTTTTCAATAATTGTCATTCAGTAGGAGATTATCACCTTCACAGGGTTTCTACAAACGATACCTCATAACTCAATTTCTTTTCCTTCCAATGAAAATTTCATGAAAGAGTTCTTGAAAATTAGAAGCCATTGTTCCCACAATGATTGTAACCATTAGATTCCTAATTACAACATCTACACCACCCATGCGTATATCAATCATTGGAATATTCGTACATATTCCCCATAGTAGATTGATCTTATTGCATTTTCCCTAAACAATTGGTGGTTCCTCCATCTACAATCATTACTTGAAACTCTATATTTGGATATACAAGGTTGAGGCTTTGGCTAATTTATAGTGAATGAAATTATGAATGCTGCGAATCAATTAGGACTATTACCTTTTCTTTTTGATGTATCCTTCAATCTTGAGGGGTTGAGGAGTGATATAGGTGGGAATCAACTCTTGGAACAAAATTGCTTCTACTTTTCATCTTGAGATGGTTCTTGTTGTTTTTCTTCTTATTCCTCTTCACAATGTGTAGAATAATTTCTTCTCACCACACTTGTGTCCCTTACTATACTTGTTGTCACAATTAAAGAAAGCATAAGCCTTTTCTTTTCTTTCCTCCAATTGTTGTTGAGGTGTTAGCCTTTGGCCACACATTGGTGTTTTAGAAGAAGAACATTGTTATCTGTATAGATGTTAGGATTGGTCCTTCTGGTAGCCATAGCCATATTTTTTACTTTCAACATTTCTTGCCACTTTAAATGCATTATTCAATGATTTGGATTCCCAAAGGTGAACCTCATGTTGAATTTTATCCTTTAAATTTCATATGGTGTAATCAAGTGCTCATCTAGAATATGGTTACCTCTATATTCAATCTTTGGAAGTTCTCAATGTGCCATCTTGAACCCTCTTTGATGAGAATTTATCAATTGACTAAAGAAGGTGTGCTCCTTGTATCCTCATAGGTAATAAACATCATTTCTTAAGGTGGTGTCCAAGTGATGAGTGATTTTTGAGAACAAGCCATCGATACCAATTAGGTTGTTCTGGGTTTCTACGTCTCAAGCTAATTTGTACCTTTGTGTCATGGCACATTATGTGAATCAAGGTACTCAATCCCGAGAGCCATCCATGTGATTGGGTCCTTTCCATCAAACTTCCTCATATGGAGTCTTAGGAGCGTGGTTGGTCTTGAGCCAAAGAGTTGGAGTTTCTCCATTCTTGATTCACCTTCTTGTGTCATCACTTGAATTTCATGGGATGCATTTTCACTTCAGTGTCTTCTATCGGTATGAAATTTTTCAATACTTCCATGATCTCCTCTTTTAAACCATCCATCTTTGCCTCCAACTTATCTTCCATCTCTTGTATTTCATCTTTTGTTACTATCTTCTTTGTAAATCGTGCAAGCCATACAGCATTTCTTCACCCTCATGAAGAGTCCAAGTAGGATTATTAAAGGAAGTCTTATTTGTTGTAGAAGTTCCCCTTTTTGGGTGGCATGTTGGCCAAATATCACTTTTGAACCTTATGATTTTGAGGTTCTGCTAGGCAATATTTATTATGTTTTATCTCCCAAGTTTAGACCCTTATAGGTATGGGCTTTATTTTTATCTTCGGATCCTATGATATTTATTCTCTACAATGCCATAGGTATGATCAAAGTTGGATGTGCCAAAATTAATTTATGGTAACTTCCCACAACTTGTCATTTTTGGCCTTTCCAGACGATCTCACTTGTACTTGTGTGCCTGAGAGAAAATGATTGATATGCAATTCTGAAAATCATACCAAAAATACTAAGGGTGTCCATGATCCAATGAAACCGGTCCACTCAATTTGGATACTCTAGGAAGAAGTTATGATTGTTTCACATGGTTCTTCTTGAGACTAGTCGGATACCATATCTTGCAGGTGTATCTACAAATTTATGATGACCCGAAGCTTCATTTTTACCACAGGATACCTTACTAATTTCTATGAATATCTTATGTATTTCAGGGTCTGAAGCTTGTTCTGAGAAAATGTTTTATAGAGAAAAGAATTGTGTGTCAGTTCGGATAGTTCGAGAACCCTATATTGTGTATTGTATCTTCAAGTATATAAGACCTAGAATGAAATTTAACTCAACATACCTTGATCAGATCTACTAAATATCCTCCAAGTCACTTCTTAGAAATATTGAAAACAAGTTATCTTGAAAATGGTGAGGGATGTGGATATGACAAAACCCAAGACCTTGAGCTCCAATACAATATGTTAAGGCAATATATTGTAGAAAAACATTAGAAAAGTACTCAGCAGCGAAAAGAGATAATTTCAGATAATAAGAAAGACCCTTCCAGGAAACCTCCTTTACCCCACTTAAATGTTCAAGTACAGAGATGATTCCAAATAGTATCCTTGGTATATATAGGAGACTAGGAGGTATAATTACAACTAATGGAATAAATATGACATAAACAAAACAACAGTATTAATCAATATACCCAAATTAGAGGGGTAATGAGCTAATATTAGGGCTTAACAATCTTGGTCGGATTCGGTGCATACGTGAGTGTGGTTGAGCATCATATGTTGACTTGGGAGCATGGGTTGAACACATTCATGCATTGGTTGTGCCTTGAGTTTCTAGTCTTTTTCGTCAAGGTCAATGTGTTGGTAGGGGGATGTTGTCTCTTAGCTTATGGGCATGTCTTGTTGCATGGTGAGGTGAGTGGATTTCCTCCTTGTTATTACACATTGCATGTGTTTGGCCGATTAAGCCTTGTGCTTGTGCATGGTGTCATAGTTGCTTTTTTCCTGGGTTGCATGATTTTGTTTGTCATGTGGTGTGATCAAACTATTGTCATCATTACTTCTTGCCTCTTAACCCTTAAAAAAAAAAAAAAAATTTGCATAAGCAGCTTGTAGTCATAATGAGGATAATACAAATTGATTGACTTAATAACAAAGGATCTCTATAGGAAATCTCTATATAATATTGGAAGGATAGGATAAAGGAACTCTTCAAGTACTTTTCAGTCATCACCTTTGCACATGTCTACAGAGAATAGAATATTCAGGATGATATTTTATCCAAAAAGGCCCTTACTACGCGTCTAGGAGCTATATCTTACAATCAATGGGTAGATGGTCATGAGGGACCAAAACACTTTTTAAATCTCTGGTGATATGTTAGTAGACTCTAGCTGTGAGGATTCATATAAGATGCTAACATTTTGGTACGTTTGTAAAGACAAAAAAAATTTACTTATAATTTTTTTTTCCTACTATTGTGGACAGTCTCCTTACATATTTTTGTATTTTGTAGCCTCTTTGATATGGCTAGTGGATATGGCTATTGATATTATTCAAGGAAAGCCCTTTGACTGTAATTTATATTTGACAATGTGAAAAAATTATATATCTTAATATAATGTGCAATTTTCTTGTGAAAAGTAACAAATTGCTAACATCTATATGAAAACAATAAAAAGTGTGCATAATTGCATGAATATACCATGAATTAGCTTCCCATGTATTCGATCTTTAGAAATATTTCCTCAAATAAAGGTGCAAGAAAAATAAAAGAGATTTCAAATACATCATGTCATTGATAAAGAGTTATACAAGACCCAATTCTAGAATATCTGTCCCCCACTCTTGTGAGGGAAAATTTATAATATTTCTCATTCACTACCCCTGGGATTGTTCCTCTTCAGGACTCCTCACTTCCTCCTATCTCTTGAAATTACATATGTTATTCTTCCAAGATGATCCGTTTCAATTTCTTCCAAGCCCACATCAAAATTGGATTTTTATACTTTTTGTAACATATCCTTCAATTTTTTCCACTTCCATTATTTGTTCTCCTACTAAGCAATCTGGAACTACCTCTCCTCTGCACTCCACACCAAAGCATTGAATAAATTCAAATTAGAATGGTAAATACATGAATTCAACAAGGTAGAGATAATATTAACAAGCTGTTAAAACTTAGTAATTAAATATTATCAATTAGGAATGAAAATCTCATTTCATATTATTCCTCATGTCCTAAGATTTCTATCGAGCTTTCAATTGACCAATTTGACCATTGAATGTCCCATTTGTGACTTGTAGAAACACCTGACTTAACATCCATTAATTTTTTCTCAAGAGAATATCAACAGTCGATATGCGATCTTGGGGATACATCCCACATGCACTATGGAATTTGATTATAAAGATTTTATATATTTTTTTCATCCAATGGTAATTTGTATGTGGATTTAGGAGAAGGTGTATAATCTTGAATACGCTAATTTTTTGACATAGAAATCAGGAAAATGGAAAATAAAAATAGAAATAGAAATGAAATAGAGAAAAAAATAGAAATTAAATTCATAAAATAATAAACTCAATGGTCAAGAAATTTCAAAAGTCAAGATATGTTGCAAAATCGATGGTAAGAACCCAATATAAGTATATCCAGTGGAGGAAGTTTTATGATTCAAACCTAATGAGAATATTCAAACCTAATGAGGTAAACTTGATGGTGAAAGTCCGATCGACTTCGAAATTCAATGGTCATGAAAACTAAGAAACCATGTACATGAAATAACCTAATAGCCTGAAGACCTGATGGTTGGGATTCAATGGTTGGAAAAGCACATGGAATATGAAAACCCAATGAGGTAAACCCAATAGAGTAAAATCCCAATAATGATGAAATAATAGAATAATACACCCCTCATCTTGGGCTTGAAAATCCAAAAATATTTAAATTAAAACCATGGTACTGGTTTAGTAAGAATGATGCAGATGGGTTTCAGGGAAAATATGATCACAAAGGTAATTCGTGAAGAATGAGCAAGAAGGTGAGAACCTAATGAAGAATTCCCAAACATGACATGGTAAATATTCAAAAAGGTGAGTCTGATAGCCTATTGGGTTTTGGACTTTAGGAAAACTATGAAAAAATTCTAGCTTGACATTCCGATGAGGGGAGTCTGATAGCCTATCGGGTTTCTGATATCAAGATAAATTGTGATCATGGTAAATTAACTTCCTGATGGGGAGAGTTTGATAGTCTTGTGGGATTCATATTTTGGTATTAATATGAGAAAGGTAGTTTGACATAATGATGGGTGAAAACTCAAATATGTGAGTGTGATGGTGGAAATCTTATAGTGGGCCACAAAAATAAAATAAACGTAAATAATAAATTAAAACAAAAAAATAATCAAATGTGGGTCTGGGATAAAAATGAAATAAATAGAAAATGCACATGGCGATATACAAAAGCAAATCCAGATGGGGTTTAGGAAACATAAATATTAATTCTAAATGTTGGAGTCAATGATGATAAAGATATGATTGAGTCTGGTCAAGATGAACAAGATTAAGGGATTCCCATAGTCATGCATTTCAAGGAAGTGACTAAATAAAGAAATATGGGGTTTCCTACGACACATTTTAAATTTCCTTCTATTTTTATCACTTGGAGGATTTTCTCTTGAGTTTCCTATCCTCTTTTACCAAATGCACATGGTCATTCTTCCTTGACTATGGATAATATAACTCTTTTGTTTTGGCATGATTCTATTGGGAACTTGAAATATCATAAGTATCATGCGTTGGAAATGAATCTACATCCTTGTCAATACAACCACACGAAGATTTGACTTTTTTATACAAGGAATAAGACACTTTCTAGTAAGTTATAAATTTCCATTATTTCCCCTTTGTCATTTTACTTAAAAATCTATGAAAAAGAGTTGCGATTGTTCAAAAATGAGGAAACAAAAGAAGGACTTTCTTAGAAGAAGTAATCTATGTCCTTGTCCTCTTATGAACAATATGTTTTTGCAAACAAATGTCATGAAAGATATGTGGAAATTTTTTTATTACTAGTATATAATCGAAAATAGTATCTCAAACTCTTAGAAAAGATTAAATATCCTATGATTCTAATTATGGATTTTAAACTAAGAAATTTGATTAGCATGTGATAGATTGAGCATGAATATGAGGGAAACAGTTACAAGACATAAATATATAATATGCAAACCATTCACTTCTCAATGATGTAGTGAGATGATAGTACATGACAATGCACTAGAAAACATCAAATCCTTAAAATAAAATTTTCTTCAAGTCATATAATGAAGCATTAAACCCTAAAATCATATAAAATCAACAAATACATTCAAAATCTAGTTAATGAAATGACATTTAACCCATTAATAAGACATCTTGAAATAAATGAATAGAATGTTAAAATCCAAGTGAGTATATTGTGTTGAATGTGATGTAATGACAGCTGTCTTTCATAAATGGGTTTGAGTATTTTTTTCCTTTAATATGGCTTCTCTAAAAGGCAAATAGCCTTCTTTCTTGCATTAAAAACTACACCAATGCTTTAGAGCCATATCACTCCCTGTAATAATTTTTTTTGTGAAGTCAGTGTCGCCAGGGACATGGGATTCTCATACTCATAATTTTTCCTATGAACTATTTGGTTTCTTCTTGAGTCCAAGAAAATTATTCCTTATTTAACAATTTTGTTAGAGGTGTTATTCTTATAACCCTAATTTGCACTAGACATGCTTACCTAACATGGAGCCATCTTAGATTCCTTCTTTGCCAAAAACACTGCTTGAACAACTCTTCTTAAAAACCCTTTTTATAAAACCCGTATTCTCATTCTTGCGGCGTGTGCTAGTGCCAAAAGAAAACCCTGGGTAATGCCTAACAAAGCACGAAAAAGGAAAGTTGTTGATGGAACACACAACTTTGGGTAGGATGCAAATAAAACTTCCGACATGCGTAATACGGTCTTTCGACCAAACACAGCCTTCTATCTTATAAAATAAGGGTTAGGGGTCTCATTTGAAGGGAGGAGAATCATAGTAAAAAAAAACTATACTGATTCGCTTATTCCCTTGTCCCAATAACTACTTAATCCTTAGTACAAGAAATTATAGAGAGCAGTTGAGCAGGTGGAAGAAGAGACTAGGACCGGGGACAGGGGTATTTATCATTGTAAGGTATTATTTTGAAGTTAATAAAATAATTTATTTTCACTGTCCACGCCATATGAGATTGTCATTATTGGAATATTTGTTGTATGATTGATTAAATATATATAACCTATTAGTTCATATATCAAATACGTAATGGAGTTATTTGTTTGTCTTTAGTAAATGCAAGTCAGCATTGGGATGAGGCTGGATCAAAGATTGATAAGAATGTGAAAGGGATCAACATCAAACACAAAGAGTAAGTTACGTCAACTTAATCTCTTGAAACTTGTATTTACATATGAGTAATGGGGTTTTAGGCATGGGATGATGGTAAGAAGTAAGAATCTTTAGGTTATTTATGCATGCATGATAAAACCACTTAGTGCTTGGCGATGCAGGGAGGATTTCCACCTAGCAATTAGCGACATCAGGGGATATCTAGGGTTTAGGGCATATTTTTCTTGGGTATTTTTAAGAAGTGGTTTCATTAAGTTGTTTTTTAAAGTTTCTACAAAGTCCGAGCTAACAAGATTCTGGTCTTCCATACAGGTTATCTCTGTTTGTTTGTTTGACTGCATTTTTTAGAAAGAGACCCATAGGAATTTCATTAGCTGTATAAAGGTCTCCCACCGTGTACCAGTGCCCTACCTTCCCTGATCCATGTACATGCTAATTTGAGGGTAGGCCAGGTGTATGATTCAAGGAATTTCTTTTAGAGAGGCGGTCATCCTCTCAGTACCGAGGAAAATAATCCTTCTCAGGGGTTTTCCGGAACTCATTCTAGTCTTTGTTGTTTGTAGTCTATAGCTTAGCTTTCACCTCATATTGGTTTTGTTCTATGAATTTTCCTTGAATTGTTTTTCTTTTCTATCAAAGTAAGTTTTGAGTCTTCAAAGTTACGGTTCTCAAACACTGATGATCTACGCGGTATTTGATTACTTATTTTTCATTTTGAAGATTTCTTGAGGAATTTCTTAGCGACGCATAAGGTGCATCGCGTGTACACACCTCTGACAACCACACAACCGCATGCATGTAGAGGCTATTATTTGTCGGTGGTGTTACTTTAGAAAATATTTTTGTTAGGAGAGGCGGTCATCCTCTTCCTTATCAAAATTTATACCTATCAGGGATTTCCTTGATTTAATATTGGTCTCTGTCATGGTAGTTTATCCTAGGTTGGATTCCATCATAGCTTGTTTTTTCATTGAAAGATTTCTTCTGTTCCTAGATTTTTAAACTTATTTTTAGCTTGAAATTTTAAACCAAAATGAGTTGCATTAATCAATTTCTTTTAAAATATTTTGTTATTTCTCCTATGATTGGAAGAAAATATATATAAAAAAATAGTTTGTTATATCTCTTTCTTTCATGGCATTTTCTTTGCATTGTTATTTGAAAAAGAAAATGAATTAGCATAGTGTTGTGTTTTTCTTCTAATTTTAAAACCATTTCAAAAAGAAACAAAAAGAAATATAATCATTCCTTGCCAGTGTTCATATAAGTTTCATCATTTTATGAGAGTCTTAACACCATCGGTTGCACTCTTTGTACCCTTTTGAGTAAATCAATCCAGTAAAAACAACGCTAATTAAAATTACTAGACTTTATGTTTGTAGGGGTCCATCAACTAGATTAGGCTAGAGCAGTTTAGGTTGGAGAGGAAACTCTTCCAAGGCTATCCTTAAAAACATCTGATGCATGCTAAGGAGTGTAGAGTCCGGTATCATGGGGGAATTTATCTGGTACCCCCTCTAACATAGGAGCTACAGCATAAGATTAGCATCAATGGAAGGTGGTAGATAACTCCTCCAAAGCCGGATCAATCGTGGTGGAGAACACATATAGGGGCTTGTCTTGGGATTTCGTCAAATGTATTTGCCACGGAGCTTCATGGGTCTCAGAGAGATCCATTTGAGTTCCCCGTTGTCTTACGGACCACTTTATTTCGATATCCTTGGCAAGTTTTGGAATGATACCACTTATTGTGGTCTACGGTATCCAAAGCGTACTGGCTTGATATTTGTTCAGCATGCTTGGCAACCCTAGTTTCTTATCTTTCTAGTGACATGCAATTGTTGGGGAGTATACCTTGGTACCTAGGATAGATAGGCCATGATTTGGGAAATTATCTTGAGAGGTGCTTCCATTCGAGTTTCACTTGCGCCGTTAAGTTGCTCTAGTGTTGGTTAGTGTAAATGTTCTTCCAACTAGTTATTAAGTTTGCTTGATTTTCCTTTAGTAGTTTTTCTAGTGTGCTCTATGCTCCCAGGTTTTCCATAGTGAGAGTTATTGGTCATGGATTTGGGTCTTTGACCTAGGGTGGTAGACCTCCCACTTTGTCGGTCGTGAGGACTTTTCATTCTTCCACGCCTTAGAAACATGGAGTTGCCTCTTTATAGGCATTTTTTGATACCACTGGTTTGCAGTGTCGGTCATTGAGACTTTTCTGGAGACTTGAGCGGATCCTGAGAGGAACTATGCATAGGATCTTCATGGATAAATGGTCCTGCAAGGGGAGAACCTATGCATAGGATCTTCATGGATAAATTTCTCGATGATACCAACCAAGGAGCCCCTTCACAAGGGGATTCTTTTTCTTTTCCCTTCTTCGGAAACATTGGTGTCCCTTTGATGGCCACTTTGTACATTCCTGGGTTAATGTGGGACTACTAGTTTGGTTGGGTGCCATTCCAAATGTACTGAATGCTCTTGACGCTTCTCAGTTAAGAACCTTAAGTCATGGGCACCCTATTGATGTTTCTTCATTAGAAAAGTCTTCTCCTCCTCCTTCTCTCGCCTCTAGTGAAAGTACAATTACTAGTAATCGAAATTCTAAGAGAAATAGACAGAGGAAGAATAGGAAGAAGAAATCACCAACCTCTGCGAGTCATGTTGGAGATAGGTCGACAACCTCTGCAAGTCATGTTGAAGACCAACACCCAACCTTTGCAAGTTATGTTGTGGGCACACACCCACCCCCTGCAAGTCATGCTGGGGGAAAAAGTAAAGTCACTGCTAGTCATACTGGTAATAGGTATGTAGCCTCTACAAGTCATGTTATCGACCCATCACTAACCTTTGCAATTCATGTTGGAGATGTGCAACCAACCACTACTAGTCATGCTAGGGGCATTAATTCTATTGAGAAACCTAGATAGATAGGACGTAGGCCTAAGTTCCCTTGTAAGATTTGCAAGGGAGATCACATTACTCATTTGTTCCTTGACATTCCAAAGGTACAAATATTGTGGTCCCTGTCTGCAAGCTCTTTTGATTCTGAGTCTTTTGAGTTTTCCTCACAGTCTATTCAACCATTGGTTGAGAAATTGGTCATGTTGATGCATTCGTTGGCTGATCCCACTCCTCTTTTAGGGGGTGAGATGCCTTTAGACCATGTAGTCCCGTAGCCTATTCAACCATTGGTTACAAAAATGTTCATGCCGATGCAGTCATCAGATGATCCCACTCCTCTTTAGGGGGGTGAGGTGCCTTCAGACCTTGTAGTCTCTTAGCCTATTCATCCATTGGTTGAGAAAGTGGTCATGATGATGCAGTCATCGGCTGATCCCACTCCTCTTTTCGGGGTTGAGGTGCCTTTAGACCATGTATTCTCGCAACCTATTTATCCATTGGTTGTGAAAGTGATCATGCCGATGCAGTCATCGGCTGATCCCACTCCTCTTTTGGGGGGTGAGGTGCCTTTAGACCATGTAGTTCCGCAGCCTATTTATCCATTGGTTGCGAAATTGGTCATGCCAATGCATTCATCGAATGATCCCACTCTTATTTTGGGGAGTGACGTGTCTACCGACTATGTTTTTAACATTTCCGGTTCAATACTTTTAGAACAAGGGGGCATTCCACTCGTTCCGAGAACACCTACTCCAAGCCCTCAGATGGTTTCCTTTGATTGAAATGACCTTGTTGAGCCTCGTCTTCCTTCTGCTGCACCTTTTCAAATAAGGGTTGAAGTTAATTCAATAAACATTTATCGATGTATTGTGGATGAGGGAGCCTCGACAAGTATTTTATCCTCCTCGGTTTGGAAAGTCTTGGGATCTCTCAAGCTTATGTCTTCTTCGAATGAGTTGTTGGCTTTTGACAGATGTCCTAGTGAATATTTGGGGGTTCTTCCTCAGTTACCTATATCTTTAGGTGGGAATATTTTCCTTGTCGATGTTATAGTGGTGCAAGGCCCATTAGATTTCAATATGCTTCTCGGGCATGATTATGCATATGCTATGAATGTTGTGGTGTCTACACTCTTCTGGGTGATTCATTTCCCTCACAATGGAAGCATTGTCACTATTGACCAACTGGCATCTGATAATCACCATCCTAATTTGACATTATTTCAGACTACCCCTTTATATGTTCCTAGAATTCGTGTAGACTCTTCCCCACCATGGGTTAATTATGTGGCATCTTATCCTCGATGTTCAATTCCTTTTGAGCAGGAACCTGTAAAATCATGTTGTCCTTCCCGAGTCTTAGTCTCAACAATTGATCCATTGGTTTATCCAATGGGCACATGGGAGCCCTTGTTTCCCCCTCTTAGTTCAAGTGGGTTTGAGTATCCTTCTGAGTTTGATCTCGTTGTTTGTAGATCTGAAAGACCTCATGCTTGTGATTCTTCGCTGATAGACTCTACCAGCCTTGGCCAGAACCTCCATCATCATATGAAGTATGTTCAATTTACTTCACCCTTTGGGACTTTCGACCCTCGTTTGCATGATTTCTCAGATTTTGAATTGCCCTCGGATGAGGCTATCCTTGAAGCCATGACTATAGTTTCTATACCGAGGGAGGACTTACATCATTGTTTGTGTTTTCTTCCCTTTTGGGAGACTTTCCAAGTTGACTATTGAAGATACTCTTGGTCTGAGCCTAGCAGTGTGCTCTACCTGAACCAATTTCATACATGATTCGTAGCCCCCACGGGTCTTCTTTTAATCCCTTTTCAGACCCTCTAAACACTAAAAGATTATCGAGCGATCTTGTGGCCTTTCATGCTCGTTAAAATGAAATTTGAAGTCACGTCTATCCAGTGGTAGTTTACCCCTTTTTCAGTCTGGAAGGTCAACTGTATGAGCAAAGGTAGACTCTATAGGCCTCAGATCCCTACAAGAGTACCCTTAGGTATAATTTTACCCCTTTTTGGGGCCTGAGGGACTAAATTTACGAAAAAGGAACCCCCACGAAGTCCATAGTTAAGCTCTTTTCAGACTCTCTAAAATTGAAAAGATCGTCGAGTGACCTTATTCTTTCACACTTGTTAAAATGGTCTAGAAGAACATTCCTGATGGAGTCCATAGTTAATCTTTTTTCAGACTCCTTAAAAATGAAAAAATGCCAGAGTGATCTTGTCTTTATCACACTCATTAAAATGGTTTTGAATAGACGTCTTGTTGGTGCTAGTTTACCCCTTTTTCGAACTGACTAGACTACCTTCGCAAAAGGTACCCCATTGGAGTCTCCTTTTACGTTTTTCAGACTCTCTAAATATGAAAAACCACCAAGCTTACCTTCTCTGGGATCATAAAACTTACATGGAAGGACATTACCATTGTGTGTCTTATTAATCACATTTTCATACCTACGTCATTGGCCTAATGCCAACTCCATGTTGCTCTCAACTGAACCATCTGAAGCATGCCTTATATGTAAGCCCTGTAGCACTGTGCCTCTGCGTCTTAACACCTTTGACCCCAAGAGGATTTTTCCCGAGTATCCTTTTCTTGCATATGTCCCTTTTCCCTTAGCATCCCTGTGTTCCATGCACTTGGAACTAGTATGTTTGCGACACTCGATTCCTCCTTTGTAACGTAGCATTCTTTTATTCTTTTTTCAAAAATATTGAAAAAGACAAAAAAAGTCAAATATACCCCAAAAAGAGAAAGGGGAAATTCTTTGTATTGGTAGCACAATGAGTCACCCTTGGATAAAGCACATCTATCTATTTGTTCGTCAAACCTTGGTATTTAATATGACCTTAGGAAGATGTTCCCGCTACATTGAGTCGTCTCCTCCTCCATTTGGTTATTCTTCCAAACATATGGAGAGTTTGCATTGTCTCCTGCCTCATAAACTTATGTTAATGCCATGTTGCCTGAGTCTCATCATTTGTTGTGCTATTGTCCAAGGGAAATTTTTACCAAGCCTGAGTCAACCCCTTTTCAGTTTGTCTCTTGCTCTCATGCCCGACCATCCCGAAAGTCCAATCAAGTATTTGTTTGAAATCAATGAAGCCTTCAGTCTGATCATCAAGATTCTTTAGTCCATGACCGACGATCCATCGAAGACCTCTGAGTAGTGAATTCTTACACTCATATTACACTCCTACCCAAGTTTTGAAGATTTTGATGTTGTTTTTCGATCTCTGAAGACCTCATCTCCAGCCATTAGGCCTTCTCAGCTTCTAGAAGATGGATACTCTACATGTATATCTTTTTGATTTCGAGATGTAGCTCCACTGTGTATTTCTCATGGCTACACTTTATATAGTTATATGACATGGATCTATAGTGTATTTGATTGGTAACCATGATTTTATTTTATCCTGAGCATGGGTATGCCCGCCTTAGTGAGACAATTATTATTTTGCAGATGACACCTCCCAATTTCTGGTCCCTAGGCTCACTTGTTCGGAACATCGGTGAATATTGTTAATGTATTTCAGCCATCAAATGCTCTTCTGACCTCAGAAATTAGGGGGCATCTGTATTAACCCTAATTTGCACCAAACATGCTTACCTGGCATCAGGCCATCTCAGATTCCTTCTTTGCCAAAACACTGTTGAACAACTCTTCTTAAAAACATCTTTTATAAAAACCCATGTGGCCTACTCCATTACTACATGTGTGTACACGCTAGCTGACCCAAGACAACCCGCGTGTACCTACAAAAGAACGGAAAAAGGAAAGTTGTTGACGGAACACATAGATTTGGGTAAGTTAACTAAACCTTTTAGCCATGCATGGTCAGTCACTCAACCAAATACCTAGCTTCTTCTAGCCTACAAAAGAAGGGTTAGGGGTCTCATTTGAAAGGAGGAGAATCATAGTAAAGAAACTATACCCGATTAAGAATTCCCTTTGTCCCAACCTTTAGCAATCCTTGTGCAAAGAGAAATATAGAGCAAAGAAGTTTGAAGATAGTGGAAGAAGATCCCAGGACCAGGATTGAGGAGTAGTAGCTGACTTTATCATTATAACATATCATTTTGAAGTTAATAAAATAATTTCTTTTCTCATCCCACCATATGAGATTGTCATTATTGGAATATTGATTGTATGATTGCTTAAATCTCTAACCCGTTAGTTCATAGATCAAATGCATGTGGAGTTCTTTGTTTGTCTTTAGTGAATGCAGGTCATCATTGGGAGGAGAGTTGTATTTAGAAAACGACCAAGCGCGAAAAGGGATCGACATCAAACACCAAAAATAAGGTACATCAACTTAATCTCTTGAGCCTTGTATTTACATATGAGTAATGGGGGTCTAGGCATGGGATGATGGTAAAAAGTAAGAATCTTTAGGTCATTTTTGCATGCATGATAAAACCCTTAGTTCTAGTCCGTAGAAGGGATTTCCCACCCACAACAATTACTATTTGACTATAGTTCTTGAAAAACATGTGGCAATAGCCTGTCAATCCTAAGAATCCTCTATGTTTCTTCAAGGTTTTGGGAATTCTCCATTCCCTCATAGATTTAATTTTGTAAGGGTCCACTTTTACACCTTCTTGAGATACAATATGACCCAAATGTTAAACTTATTAAACCACAAAGGTACACTTGGAAGGAATTGCATAAATTTGTTTATCTTTCAATAGATGTAATACTATGTCAACATGTTGTGCATGTTCTTCCCAATATTTGTTGTATATTAGTATGTCGTCAAAAAATACTAACACAAATTTTCTAAGGTTTTGAAAACAAAATTCATCAAGCTTTGAAATGTTGAAGGTGCACTAGTAATGGAATAACCAAAAAATCATAATGCTCTTTTTTTTTTCTAAATGTCATTTTTGGAATGTCTTCCTACCTCATTCTGATTTGATGATATCTTGAATGAAGATCCAACTTAATAAAGAAAATATCCCCATGCAATTCATCTAATAATTCATCAATGACACATATAGGAAACTTATCTTTGATGTTTATTTTGTTGAGTTGTATATAATATGGACACATATGCCATGAAGTATCCTTCTTCATAACCATCACTACTAGTTAAGAGAAAGAACTTTGGCTAGGTTGAATGATGTCGACCTCTAATAATTCTTGGATCATATGCTCAATCTCACTCTTCTATGCATATGGATACTCGAAAGGCCTAATTTTAGGTATTAAATTTGTTGGTTTCAAATGAATAGCATGGTCATAATATCAAATAGGTGGAATACCCTTAGGTGTCTCTCCAAATACCCTGGAATGATTGTTTATAACTATTTGGGTATCCATTGGAGTAGGGGATATAGATGTTTCAACATATAGTGAGCACAATTGTGCAATTACACCATGGTGTCCCTTTTTGAGTAATTATTTCATGCTATTAAAGATTATCACCTTAGAGGCTTTCCCTCGGATACCTATAATTTCAATTTCCTTTCCTTCTGAGGAAAATATCATGAAAAGATCTTGAAAATTAAGGGCCACTATTCCCAATAGTGTGACCATTGGAACCCTAATACAACATCTGCACCACCCATTTAGATTTAAATTATGGGACTATCCAATAAATACTCCCCCGTATTGAGATTAATACTACGATACTTCCTTGAACAATTTATGGTGCCTCCATCTGCAATCATTACTTGAAACTTTGATGCTGTAAATACAAAGCAATTGAGACATTTTGCTAATTTGTATTTGATGAAGTTATGGGTACTATAAGAAACGATCAACACTATTACCTTTTTCTTTTTAATATATTCTTATATATTGGGGTTTTGTGGAGTACTGGTGCCAGCCAATGCATGACAATATATCATTGGAGTAGTCTGATCTTGATATAGATCTTGTGATGGTTCCAATTCTTAGTATTATTCCTCTTCATAGTCTATGTAGAATAATTTCTTCTCACCACATTTATGCCCCTTTTTGTACTTTCTATCACAATTGAAACATAGTCGCTTTGCTCTTGTTTCATCCATCTGTAGAGGTGCCAACCTTTTCATTTGAGAGAGGTTAGGAGAGGGAACATAGTTCTCTATATAGTTGTTAATGGAAACCCTTCTCGCAGCCATATTTTTGTTTTTCACTTTCCTTTCCATACTAAAATCATTCTCTAGGGATTTAGGTTTGAAGAGATGCACCTCATCTTGAATGTTCTCCTTTAAAGTTCCCATAAATATATCTAACAAATTATCCTTTGGAATGTTATTTACTTTGATATTGGGATTTTGGAGTTGTTGAATGTACTCTATAATTGGACCTTTTTTCCAAAGATTTATCAATTGACTAAAGTATGTATTTCTCTTAATATTCCCATAATGTGAAACTATCAATTCATCCCTAAAAAGGGACCAAGAGACAATAGAATCCTTTTTTCTTTCACAACTACATTGAGACCAATCAAATTAGTCATTTTCTAAATATGGATGCAATAGATACCCTTTGTAATCTTGGCACTTGGTGTATATCAAATAATTGCTCCATTTGGAATATCCATGTTATATGATCTTTAGCATAAAATTTCCTCATATCAATCTTGGGAATGAAGTATTTCCTTGGTGTCGACTTGAACTCCCTATGATGTGGATCTTGAAGTGATGAGTAATTATGATTATGGGACTATGTACTCGTGTTATCCACATTTTTTAGAATATTTCCCATATGTGACCGGGGTTCAACAATATTGTTATCCATATTTTCAATATTCCTAGTGTCACCTTCAGTTAACCTCTCGTCTAGATGTGAGAAGATGGATTCCATGGAATTTTGAAATTATTCCATCTTTTTTCCCATCCTCCTTTCCATTTGTTCCATCTTACCTTTTTCTTGTACCTTATTCTCATCCATTTTTCTTTCCCACCTCTTCAATTTGGTGAAAAATTGCATATCTTTCTTCTTGAGTCATGGTTGATATCTTTGGAGGTTTTGGAGGTTTAGTTGGTGAAGTAAATTTTATAGGAACATTTGGAGGAATGTGATAAAATAATAATTTCCCTCTTTTCCTCTTTATCACAAATTTTGAATCACCAAAAATAGATCTTCCAATCAAAAGTTGTGCTAATTGTAAGTTATGTACCTTTCAAACCCTAATTTGGAGAATGTTTGGATGAATGACCTTTGTCTTGATATATCTATAAAATTTGAACCCTTATGAGTGTGACATTTTGGCATATAGTACTCTGACATGACTTCTTACACTGATCCGGTTTATTTTCGGCACGAAATGAGAGCGGAGATATAATAAAGAAATGCACATAGATATTGCAGATATTCAATAATATAACATAAATGTATCAGACATGCAACCATCAGCACAGATATACAGTAATACATGATTTCTATTAATCAAATAAATGTACAGAGACTGTAAAAATACAAAGTGAAAGAATCGCTAGAATGGTGGGAGCTTATCTCTGAGAAGAGATGTGACGGCTACTCGCATTCGCAAGAAGATGATTACAATGAGGCTCTAGAGGCCTTTTTACAATAAACAGGAATGTCAAAAGTCCTAGACATCCAAAAACCTAACCCTAGGAGATGAAG
>SNQJ01S0103741.1:9181-30411 GCA_010110895.2 Picea sitchensis
ATGGTGAAATATGTAAAAACCATTCCACAATTCAAAACAAAATTTTCTTTTTTATTTCATATTTTATATTAAAATTCCATATTTTGGTGTCATCACAAAATAATAATCACTAAATCAAAAACATATAAAGATACAAATCTTACTACCATCTACATTCACAATTGCCTACAAATCAACATTGTAAATAGCATAAGTGCTACTTTAAAACTTGTTGAAATTACAAATTTAAAAAATATAGAATTCAATATTGTTCCTACTCATGAAACTCCCATAAAATAAAACATTAAAACCATAAAACACATTTAGAGCCATAAAACACAACATTTGACATATGAAAAATACCAATATAAAACACAACATTTGACATATGAAAAATACCAGTATAAAACACCAACATTTGACATATGAAAAATACCAGTATAAAACACCAACATTTGACATATGAAAAATACGAGTATATAATAAGTAAAGAAAGCAACATGAATAGAACTACCCATAAAATAAAAACATTAGATTTAGTAGGTTTATTTTTGCACATAATAGCTATCATCCCAAGTCATCACGGTGATTGGTTAACATTCATAGCCATAATGATATGGTATACCAACTTGACGACGAGTTGGTAGCATGTTCCATACAAGACTAGAACAAACCAATGTATTAAACACACCGTACTCAACCAAACATTTAACATTTAAACCGATGGGAAGTGATAATTAGCATTTCTACCGAGTCACAACAATCCACAAGTAATTGTTGTTCTTATGACGAATCGGTAGTTGATGTTATTGTAGTCCCTAACCTAATTCTATTTGACATAGATTAAAGAGGTTAACAATAGATTTGTTGATGCGTTTAATGGTTTTCTCTGTATAGATAGATAGGGTGGATACTTGTACTTGTGATGTGCATAATGTTTTTCAAGAATGTTTTTTTTTAATGTATCTCACATTATTGAGTAATTATGTAACATAACGATGACATGATTTTTTAGTGTGATGGATTAATGAATGATATTTTGAATGCTTTAAGATATAATTTTATCATAGGTCGATAAATGATTACTAAGAGAGTATGAATTGTTATAGGGTGATAGGGCTTGGAAGAATCTTAAGTAGAGTTAAATGAATAAGAAGAAGCTCTAGAAGCTAAACTAAATATCGTGGAAGATCAATTAAATCAATAAAATTTTATTTGACATTATGTTTGATTACAATTCATATCAATATGCATATGCTATGATATGATCTCATTAGTTTTTAGTGGTGTAGGTAATGAGTCATCTAAAGGGTGACACAAATGTATATGGCTATTTGGAAGAGCTTCAAGTTGGAAGTTTGATAGTAACATCCATAAAGAATAATTGGGATGTAAAAATGATTCAAAATTTGATGAGAAGACTTATGAATTTTTCTTACTAAACATTGAGGGATTGTGGAAGTTTACATGAAAAAATATAAACTTGTTAAAAGTAACATGACACTTGAAATTGATTTAATTATATTATGCTTTGTTGTATTTGATATGTGTGGATGCATATTTATGTAGGATACAGGGCGAAGCCTTTCCAACTTGCAAATAGATGGGTGTGGGACATAACAAGTGAATTCTCAATAAATGTGTGGAGTCTCAATGGAGGCATGGTGTCTCAATAGAGGTGTGCAAACTATCTTTGTAGAAAATATGGGATGATTATTATTGGAGGAACACACTGAGGTGGGATAACATTATTCCCCAAAAACTAATCCTTCCATATACAGAACTAAGTTAAGGTAACCAAAAAAGATCCATGGTTGAATTATTCATTAAGATAATTAGCCACTTTAAGGGGGCTCTTGAATATATTATTATTTTATTAAAAATAAATAATTATTTAACAAAAAATAAATAATTAAGATAAAATGGGGCATTGACACATCATCAATGGTCTTGTGATGAATAAAAAAGAATAAATAAATAAAATAAATAGGAAAAATGTCTAATTTCTCATAAGAGGGTGAGGTGGCCATTGGGTCTATAAATGGAAGGGAGAATCCATGGTTTTAGGTTTGACTTGGAGAGTAAGTAAATGCTACCAAAATTCTACATCAAATGAAATGGTAAATGGGATTTGGAAGGAAGCTAGTTACATTAATTTAGATGTTTTCCAATGGATGGTGGTACTAATATGGATGTTTCCAGTGGATGGTAAAATCTATACTGAGTATATTTTGTATCTAAAACTAGTTATGAGTTCACATAAAGTCTTATGAAAATAATTTTCCCCCAAATATGACTAGGAGGAAATCGATTAGCATTATCTGAGTTGGCAATGGCAATGGAATGTATTTAAATATGATATGTTTCATACATAATTTGGTTTTCTTTCATATGCATGTTTTTATCATATGAAATCAATATTTGATTAACATGGTTATTGGATTGAGAAAATATGTTGTTTTTGTGCTAAATTTCTACTAGCAAAAGTATGGGAGAAAAAAATGAAATTTTGCTTGAGAAGATGCTAGAAATTGTGTCCCCAAAAAACATCAATAATTGTATATATGACATGCCAAGGAAAAGGGAAAAAGGTCTTGGGTTAAGTTCCAAGGGGGAAATAATTGTATATATGGCATGCCAAGGAAAAGGAAAAAATGTCTTAGGTTGAATTCCAACGGGGCAATTGAGGTAATTTTTTATAAATTTTTTTAATTAATTTGAATTAACATTTTTTTTTCATTGGACATAGTTATATTTATCCAAAAACAAAGGTTAAGGGGGATATTTTGCAAGTGTTGGTCAAATAATTCAAAGAAAAAAATTTCATTTTACAAAATAATTGGAAAAGAATTTACTAATTTTTAGATATTAATGAGGGATGATTTTAAGGATGGAAATTTATTTTTAAATGTAGAAACCTTAATGAATCTTACTAATCCTTCATATTGCAACTATAAAATGTTTGGCGATATTTTTGTAAAAATATTCAAATTTCTAAGGATTTATATAGTTTGTATAAAATTTTGGCGATTGTTAAGGTAAAATAATTTTATCTTATCGGCGAATAAGTTTTAGAATAACCAATCTTTTTTTGGTAAAAACCATGGAAAATTATCCCATGAACGAAATTTAGCCCCTAAAATCATTCTTTCTATTAATATGTTTATAAATCAAATAATATTTTCTATAGAAAATTGTTTCTCCTAGATTTATTGTAAATTTTATGTATTCCCATGTGTATATATAATCTCCAGTTTCCGTGCCATTCAAATATCTATATATGTGAATTGTAAACTTTCAAATCAATTTATGCATGCCAAGTATTTGTTCAAATATCTATATATGTGAAATGTAAACTTTCAAATTATTTATGGATGGTGAAATTGATAAAAGGACCCTTGATCAAGTTATGATTAAAGTAAAAATAAGATCTAGGTTGTTTTCTATTTTGATGGTTATAGTTCAGATATGCATTCTATTTTTTTATAAAATATATGAAAGAGCTTGTAATCTATATCACCATGAAATTGGTTAAGGAAAGCAAATATTATTAATAAAGAGAATGGTTTTGGTTTATTGTAATTGTGTGTAGGCATGAATTCATTGCAAAGATGATTTTCATGTATTTGTTAAAATTCTCTAATGAAATTTTATTTTTATGATGATTATGATTTTTTTTTTTTTTTCATGTGATGATATGCCTTCCAACATTTGTATATCTTTCAATATATAAAATGTGGGTTAGTGTGATTTTTGGTATAAAATAAGAATACATGGGTATGGAGACCCTTACCAAAAACATCAAAAACCCATATTGGCATTTTGGAAATATTTATTTTTTATCATATTTGTTTTAGAAAGTGTCAATTTCATGGGTGTGTAAACATGTTTTCAAATATTTGTGATTTTATCACAATCTATGATGTGGGTTGGTATGATTGTTGGTACATATATTCTAATGGTATATATGTAAACATCCACTGAATATCTCAATAGATGAAATTGGAGTTGATGAGATAGGAGTGGTTTATAATACTATAGGTCTTTGTGTGCAAATTGTTTGAAAAAAGTTAGAATCTAAATACTTGTTACTACAAATTTGTTGAATGTTTGATAATGATAGAAAACTATTTTAAAGAGTAAAATTGTGTATCTATTTTTTCAAAAAAAAAAATATTGATATTAAATACCTAAAACATTTAGGAATCTATGAATATATATTCCTTCCTCGTATTTAAATAATGTCCCTCATACTTAAAGAATGTGATGCAATCATAATAAAAAAATGTGCTTATGTTTTTCTTATGTATTCTTGATCTTGCCACTTATGAAATTGTTGGATTACTTCACCTACATGACTATAGATAGATAGCCATAACACATTATTATTCGCTTCTTCTCCCTTGAAGGATGCAATTATATTGCATCACAAGTATCTAACTAAATGGTTGAATGACGAGTATTGGTAGGAACAAAAGAAGGTAAGTACTTGGATAAAGTTTGCATCACAAATATTAGTTTACATGCTTGAATCTAATTATAGAGAAGAAGATGCTTGTTGATCTAATTCAAAATTGTATTGGTGTTGCAAATTGGTTATATTATAAAATTGTTGAAATTATGAATGTTAATTTTGTAATGCTTGTGGAAATCATTGTTAGTTATTTTTTTATTTTAGGATTGGTCTAGATTGGATAATTTTATTATTTTTCATCTATATTAATGTTTTGAGAGTGGAAAAAAATTGGAGGAATCAACTTGGTGAGTTTAGTGACAAGTTTCACTTTCGAAAATTAGGGTTTGAACTCTTCCACATCTATTTTTAGGCATCAAACGGTATTTTTGGGGGTAAAAAATTTCTCAAATTTTAACTCTAACCCAATGAATATATTGTATACATCAAGACCTTTTCATCTGTGAAAAAATCGTGTTAATTTTGAAGTTCATATGTGAAATATGAGGAATTCAAAACCCTAACCATTGATGAATACTAGGCCTCCAGGGGGAGAAGAGATTTCATTCTTTAACATTATATTTGTTAGGAGAAGAGATTTCATTCTTTAACATTATATTTGTTTCATAGTTGAGCAGAGCAGTTAGTAGTAATATTTTAAGAGCATAAAATAGGAGGAGAAATTTTGTAGTAGACAAGTAGGCTAGAATGTAAAGGAAACTCAATAGAGAATGTCTCTTTATTTATACTTACACTTGAAGAAAAGATAATAAAGCACCTTCACCTTCTAGGCTCTAATTGAGTTTTCTATTTGGTACCCTAGCTTATATATTTTCTTTATTTGTAGATGTTCTGTGAGTATTTATTTATGTTTTTTTAGGATTTCATCTATTTTATTATTTTATACCTTTAAGAAGAAAACCACTAATTAAATTAAAGAATATGAAATGTGATGGAGCATATCCTTCCAAGTCATCATCGAAATTGAGCCTCTAGAAGGTGAAACCTGTTGCAAGAGGACGAGATTTCGTCATGACTGTGTAAACTCCGAAAAGGAGTTGGGCATGCATTTCAAAGAAAAAAACAGTTAGCATCTTAGCGATTTGTTATAGATTATTGTGTAGCTGATATGATCCACGAGGTTTTATTTTCGTCTTTAAATTGTAATCCTGTGGGAATAGGAGGCTAAGAGCGGCTAAGGCCATAGAAGTGCCCCAAACTGTGTAATCAGGCCGGAAATTTTAGAGCTCGAATGCAATAAAATTTGTGTTCATGATTGGTTTTTTTTCTGTGTGTTCTTTGACATTTATGTAAATGCATGACTGCATGTTCAATTAATGTATGTGGTCGAGAGATCGAGATTGATGAGTCCCGAATTGGATCGAAATGGAGAAAGAAGATCGCAACCAGGAACAGAGTTTATGTGAACTTGTCTTCATTTGAAATCGCAGTAGAAGAGTGGATTTGCAGTCCTCGAATAGAGTGAACCCTAGACATTGATCATCATAGAGATCAATGACCCAAACCAATTCAAACATATTGGGACCATAGCACGGGAAAGGAGCAATCAGATCTAGTTTAGAAGTAGTTTAACTGTGGGTTATGAGAGTTTTAACTGGCTCGGTTGGATCACAAGTGGTATCGGAGCAAGAAGATTCTTGCGTGCAGTGTGGAGAAGATTCTACAAGGAGGTACGAGTCTGTGGAGATTTTGTAAGTAAATTTGGTCTTTATGATTTGTTCAAGTAGAAACAGAGGAAGGTGTGAAGATTTGCAGAGGCCTATAGAAAATGAGTGCTCAAAATTTTCTAGATGAGAGAACCAAAAGAATACGGAAAGGCCAAGCTCAAGAAAAGTTTAGTGAGGTATTGTGTAGCAAGGTAGAGAGACTTGTTACTATGGAGGCCTGGTGAGGTATTGTGTAGCAAGGTAGAGAGACTTGTTATTATGGACGCCTTGTTGAGACTCATAGATTAGCTATTACACTAAGAAGATCAAGAAGACATAAGATCAGAAGGTCATAAAATTCCGATGCAGCAGCATCGTATCTTTCCAAGTCATCATCGAAATTGAGCCTCTAGAAGGAAAAAACTATTGCAAGAGAACCATATTTCCTCATGACTATGTAAACTAGAATCCGGAAAGAAGGCGTAGGGCATGTATTTCAAAGAAAAAACTAGTTGGCAATCTTAGGGATTCGTTGTAGATTATTGTGGATATGAGATGATCCACGGGGTGTTGTTTTCTTCTTTAAATTGTAAGCCTAAGCGACCAATGCCATAGAAGTCCCATAAACTATGTAATCAGGTAAAAAATGTTCTATCTCGAATCCAATAAAATATGTGTTAGTGACTCTTCTTTCTTTCTTTCTTTTATATATATATATATATATATATATATATATTCCTGTAAATTCATGCATGTGTGTTCAATTAATGTGTGTTCAATTAATGTATGTCAATTAATGTATGTGATCAAGAGATAGAGATTGACGAGTTTTGGAGAAATTCCTATGAATTTCATAATCTAGAATTGGGTCGAAATGGAGAAAGGACATTGCAACCAAGAACGAAGTTTATGTAAACTTGACGTCATCCTTAATCGAGATAGAAGAGTGGATTTGCAGTCCTGGAACAAAGTGAACCCTAGCCGTTGATTATTGTAGAGATAGCAACCCAAACCAATTCAAACATATTGGGACGATAGCACAGGAAAGGAGCAATCAGATCTGGTTTAGAAGGATTTTAACAGTGGGTTATGAGAGTTTTATCAGGCCCAGTTGGATCACAAATAGTATCAGAGGTGTGTAGCAGAAAGGGGGAAACCTATCCCTATCAAAATAGAAAGGAAATTGACTTTCAAAGTCAATATTTTAGTATTTTTACTAGATCTGTTGTGACAAATTGTCAAGTGGAATATCCACCTTAATTTACAAATCATATTGGTACAAGAGCATTTTTTTTTTGAGAAAAGTTGTAGGGATACAGGAATTAGTTTAAGAATAAAGTCACAGAACCCTAGATAGGGTTGACCGTTTTCTTCATAACAACCCCCAAAATATAGAAGAGCATTTTTTCTTGGGATATTTTTGGAAAGTAGCAGGGATCCAGGAATTAGTTTAAGAATAAAGTCACAAAACCCTAGCTAGGGCTGACGGTTTTCTTCATAACAACCCCCAAGATATAGTAGAGGAGAGATTTGTAAGGTTGGAAGAGAAATTGACATATCTTGCAATATTTCCGTCCTCATGACGGCTCTAGAAAGCAAGTTTAGATCATTAAGAGGATCAAAATCAGAGATAAACTTGTGGACAATGAAGGCCCATAAAAGAATAGTTCCAATACCATAAATTCTTCACATTCTTTATTTAATATGAAAGAAAAAGTGGACATTAATCCATAGACCAAGGTGAGATCGATGCATTAAAATTGAATCATTGGTTGCACTAACTAGAATTTTATTTAACATTCACTATATATATGAAGAAAAAAAAATATACTATTTAGAAACACTTTGGTTGGAGGGTGATCTACTAGTAAATAGGTGGGAGGAGTTCAAAACCCTCATCAAGTCCCAATTATACCCTATCGGGTATATAGGGGAACAATGGATCTTTTGGAACTACTTCAAGAACGAGCAAGGTAAAAGTGTACAAGAAGAGCATACATAGCAAGGGAAGAGTGTACAGGAAAAGTGTACTACTAGGAAGAGAATACTTGGGTAATCAGGTAGTACGACTAACGGTATAGTCAAGCCTCCTTAGTTAGAGCACTGAGATATTGGGTGGAGTACAAATAATGGAACCCACATGTATATCAAAGAGCTATAGCACAGGGAAATGTCGTGTCTGTAGAAACCCTCATGACCCTGACCCTTCCTACGAAAAAATAACAAAGCAAGAACAAAATAGTAACATAATAGAAATAGAGTGGAAACTTTTCACATCCGTTATGCACAACCATGCTTCCTACATTCAGATTGTGAACTTCCTACACATTTTTAACTATTAAGAATTTGGGAATTATGTTGCTACAATATTATTTAGAGAGGAGTATAACTCCGGAGGAGTAAAAAAAATAGTGGTTTGTTCAGAATCCTTATTTGAGACTTATTCCAATGGATTCATCTCTTCACACTATTCGTAGTAATACCACTATGTCACAACCCGTTTTTATGTGGATCTACCCACCCTCTCAAGCACCCTTATTTGGGACCTATCCCACTAGATTCCTCTCTTTTCATTAATCATAGTGGTACCACTCTTTCATAAGGAATTTCCTAAGGAGCCACCCACCATACTCTTTCCCACTTTTCTTCTAGATGGCCCACACTCATAACCAAGAGTTTGACAACGGAATCACTACCTTGGAAAGAAACCATGAGTCGAACAGGAAAGAGATCATTGATACTAGTGCAAATATTAATACCATCAATAACCGGCTCATCCAAATGGACACATAAATTCCCATCTCACCCAATTGGACACCCTCTCTAGCATTGTGGACAAATTGACAACAATGATTAATCAATCCCAAGGTCCTCTCTCCTCTGCAAAACCTTCACACAAAGAGGGCACTAACTCATTCCATTCCATGGCCTTTCAATATAACCCCCTTACACGTGAACTAAATCTTCTCAAATTTTAGGTGAACAAATTTGATGCCTTGGACCCCACAATTTGGGTCACTCAAATGGAACATTATTTATCCTTGGCATCACTAATGACTTGATCAAACTTTTTATCGGTGTCCTCTATTTGGATCCCGAATGATGGAAATGGTGGCAATGGCATAATTCACAGAAAGGATATCTTTCTTGGACACAATTTGTTGCATACATTTACGAATGCTTTGACATAGACATACATCATTTGGGTTGTGAGAAAGCTTAAACAATCTAGTACAATGTAATAATACATCCTTCTTCTTGAGCAATTGGATTTTTGAATTGAATGCATTTCCGACACCTTCGATGAATTATTTATTAAGGTCCTTAAGGATGACATCAAAGCTCATGTCCTAATGGTTCTCCCCCAGACCAGGCTTGAAGCTACATAGGACGCCAAGGAAGCACAACATGTATTTTCTTCCCAAATCATAAATCCATGCTTTATTCCTTGTTCTTGGCCTACCAATAAATCCCCTCCTTTCCCTCCTCTTAAGATCCATAAATTAACCCAAGCATAAATATTTGAATGTCAACATAAGGGTTTTTTTTATAACTATGATGAAAAATGTTTTATGGGTAACACATGTAAGGATAAAAATATTTTTATGGTCATTTCTTAGGAAACTTATAAAGGGGATGGTGATGTTTCCCCTTCCAAAGAGATACCCCGTGTCGATGATCCTATCCCACCCTCCAATCCATAGGAATTTTAACCACTTATCTATATGAATGTTCTCACTAGTATCCCTACTCTACAAACCCTTAAGTTAATTGGATATATCAAGCATAAGAAAGTCATTATCCTAGTCGATAGTTGTAGCACCCATAATTTTATTCATTGTAAAAATTTTCAAGAGATCTTGTGTTATATCCATGTCATCAATAACTTTCAAATCATGATTTATAATGGCGTTTGCATGAAATGTTGGGGTCATTGTGAACACTGAAAATGTGCACCTGCAATTTGGTCATTATAAATTGAACTACCACATGTTCGATATTGACATGGGTGGTTGCGACATTCTTCGGGGTGCTAAATGGTTACACACCCTAGGCCCCATCACCATGGAATTCAAGGAATTAACCATGACTTTATAATAGGATCAACATTACTACTAGTTCCAAGGAATCATAACAGGTTCCCTAGAGATTATCAGCTCAAACATAATTTTAGAAACTCATAAAAAAGGTAATTGTTGCATTATTTCCCAATTACATGTCATTTAATCATTTGAGAACCCCTCACCCATTATTTCTCCAGACATATAGTTTATCCTCTCCTAATTCTTGATGTTTTGATAGCTACAGGAGGTATTCACCTCAATGGATAAACCTTTGAATAGAATAGAATATTCCGGAAGCAAGAGAACCCCTAAACAGATGTGTGAAAACCCTGGAAGACAAGTAGGCTCAACAAAATAAGAAATATTGAAGTATTATATGAAGAAAAGGATAGGTAGACCTTGCTTGAAGAGACACTTGTTCACTTGACCATATTAGTATAAATAGAAGGTGCTTGAGCTCATTTGGTAACACACTCACACTAAAAAAAGTGGTGTGCAAGTCTAGAGGAAAAGTTCAGCTGCAACGAATGCATTTGGGTATTGTTCTTGGTTTGTGCTTTGGGAATTTATTCTTTCTCTGCTACCTTTGGAGAAAGGTGTGCGCTCTCTCTTGGTTATTCTTTGGGTCTACTGCTAGTTCCAAAATCATTCTATCTGTTAAAGGTTATGGGCCCACAACACCTTCAGAATAGTATAACAATTGGAAGGTACATTCGCAGCTCTCTGTCAATCTCGTTGTAGCACAATTGCAATTGCAGTAATAGTTCCTTCATGCCATTTCCTTTGTGTCAGTTTTAAGACTAGTTGTAGTGTCATTTGCAGTGCTAGTTGCAGCACTAGTTGCAGTGCCAGTTGCAACACCAGTTGCAGTGCCAACACTAATTGTAATACTACTTGCAGTGAAAGTTTATATGAAGTATTGGGACTAATTTTTTGTTATCCTAGTGCACCCTAACCCATTGCATCTCCTCGTGCCCTCATCCATCAAAAGTGTCAAAGTTGAATTTTTGGGTCAAATTCAAGGTTTCATTGTTCAAAGTCAAAAGAATGGTCAAGGTTAAAGTCAAAGATAGTCATGACTTCCTCTATAAAATCAGAGTGGCCCAACAGAAGCATGGTATCTTGGTAGAGCATGGAAGACAAGGATTGAAATCATCCTTGCAAAGGACAAAGGGAAAAATTATGGAACCACAGATTGAAGAGGAGGTGTCAAAGGATGAAGAGTTTGATTTTTGGAGCTTCCAAGCACATGAACATGGATTAAGAGAAAGAATAAAAATAAACTACTATAGATCTAAATCTCTAGAAAGAAAAGGTATCTTTGTCTAAGAAGCAATCATAGAGCGAGAAAGATCTCATATCTAATACATTTAGAGGAACAACACACTCTCCGGGTTGGAAAGAATACTTGTCTCAGAAGAAAAGAAACTCAAGTGGAACAGTAGCCAGACTCCAAGTTTGCATATCAGGTTTGATATTTTAATTATTGTTGCTTAAGTGAGTATTGCAATCCTTTAGATTTTATTAATTCTAGGAACAAATGAATACTTAGTATAATGTATTATTAATATGAATTCTTATTGTACTTAATTGCAATATGAAATAACATGTCCTCTAGGAGATATTTCTTGTTATTGTTCTTAGGAAGAACACCTTGGTAATGATATAATGAATTACCATGAAATTGATATGTTATTATATAAAATTTTGTTATAATAGAAATACTTTTTCTCTTGTTATTTCTATTTCGGGTAGGTTCTCCTATGTATTCCAAGAAGGTTACCACAAAAAACAAAGACTTGAAAGGAACCATAGGGAGTCAAACTTCATAGGAGTCAATGATCACGAAGAACCAAGGTTTCATGACACTTTTTAGGTTGCATAGGGACATGAAGCATACGAAACCGTGGTTCGAGGATTCTCTTAGTTAAAGGGAGTTGATGGACGAATTCAAAAAGAAGGATCTTGTAGGCCTTCGTGTCGAGTTTTAGTCTTTTCTTTTTTGAGTTGTATACCTTTGTGTCGAGTTGTAGGCCTTTGTTCTGAGTTGTAGGCTTTGTGTCGATTTGTAGGCCTTTGTGTCGAGTTATAGGCCTCGTGCCGAGTTGTACGCCTTTCTGCCAAGTTGTAGGCTTCTTGTCGAGTTGTAGTTATTTTGTGAGTTGTAGGCTTCATGCCGAGTTTTAGGATTCGTACTAAGTTGTATGATTTATGCCAAGATGCAGGCTTCTTCAATTGGATGGTATGGTATGCCAAGTTTTTTCTACACTAGTGGCGTAGTCGAGAACCTGTATGGTTGTGATGGTGTTGCTCGTAATATAATCTCGGTGATTATGAGATATGATGTATAGCTCTCATGATGATACCCGTATGCAAGACCATGTAGGTCTTATTCCATGTGATATGAATGGATAATGATGATACTCACGACATCAGTGAGCGCATCATGAAGGTGTGGCCCATGATGATGATGGTAAAACACTACAAGGTGTAGCTCTAGTGTTCTCTACTGGGTTGTGGCCCCTCGATGAGATTGACAGGTCCACATGGTTGTATCCATGTGTGACATAATGATTCTACTAGTAGCATGGTCTATGTAACCATGACGAGAGGATCATGGAATATCTAACAAGGATACGAGGACTAGAAGGAAACATCATGGTTAAATACCTCACTATCTAAGAGGGAGTGTTGATGTTTTGGTAAATATAGGAGGTATTAAACTCCATGGATAAACCTTTTACTAAAATAGAAGATTTTGGAAGAAATATAAAACCTAAATAGATGTTTGAAAACCCTAGAAGACAATTTGGCTCAGCAAAATAAGTAATATTGAAGTATTATATGCAGAAAAGGATACATTAGCTCTTATTGAAGAGACACTTGTTCACTTGGACATATTAGTATACATATAAGGTGCTTCATCTCATTTTATAACACACCCACTCTTAAGAAAGTGGTGTGCAAGTCTAGAGGAAGAATGCAGTTGGAACGACTACAATTGGGTACTGGTCTTAGTCTGTGGTTTGGTAATTTCTTCTTGGTGCGTTACCTTTGGAGAAAGGTGCGATCTATATCTCTCTCTCTCTTAGTTATCCTTTGGGTTTAGTTTTTCTTCCATAATCATTCTATCTATCAAAGGTTACAGTGCTCGGGGGTGGCTGTGTGCCTATGGTTGGGTGACAATATTGTGATATTGTCTATGGTTAAACACGCACAACATTCTAACACTAACACCACTCTATTTTTTACAACCCCAAAGGACTCCCACCTTCCCATGGGCCCCATGATAATTCTATTCCACTTGCTCCTTATAGTCTTTCTCCCAATGTTTGTCCTTATCATCACCCATTTTCCCCAAAAAATGAAATTAGGAAAACTCTTCAAGAATTGTTCTTTGAAAGTGTCATCCATCCTTGTATTGGCCCTTACACTTCTCCTATTGTCATGGTACTAAAGGAATAATGTATGTGGCGCATGTGCCCTGATTTTTGAGCCCTAAACAAAATTTCCAGCAAAGATAAATTTCCCATTCTCATCATTGATGACCTTTTAGATGAATTGAGTGATGCTCAATTCTTTACCAAAATTGATATGCATTAAGTCTAGCCCCAGATATGTATGAAGGAGGTCAATATTCCCCCAAAAAAAAAATGTACTCATCAAGGCCATTATGAGTTCTTGGTCATGACATTCGGCATGTCTAATGCACCCTCCACTTTCTAAAGTCTCATGAATATTTTCTTCCCCCCTTTCCTCCGTTAGTTTTTACTGGTCTTCTTTGATGATATCCAATCATTTATAGTAAAACTTGGAAATCCCATCTAGCCCATGTGGATCAAGCCTTACAATTATTGTCTTAGAACAATCTCTTTCTCAAACAATTTAAATGTGCTTTCGGTGTTTCTGAAGTAAAATACATGGGCCATATTGTTGGTAAGGATGGTGTTTGTGTGTATCCTATGAAAACAGAAGCTATGGAGAATTGGCCCCATCCTAAAACTCTTAAAAGTTTGAGAATTTTATTTGGTTTAACTAGATATTATCGTAATTTTCTTCAGAATTATGGAAAATTTTCAGCCCCACTCACTGCTCTCCTTAAAAAAAATTCTTTAAGTTGGACTCCAGTCACTATTCAATCCTTCAAAGATTTGAAATAGGCTATGTATACGAATCGTATTTTAGCATTGTCCAAATTCACAAATACTTTTGTCTTGGAATGTGATTCTTATGGTAAAGGCATTGCATAATTTCTCATGCAAGATGGCACACCTTTGGCCTTAAATATAAAACACATTTACGAGAGACACTTAAAAAATTCCAGCTATGAAAAGTAAATTTTGGTTATTCTACATGCAGTGGATCTATGGGCTCCTTACTTTCTTGGGAAATGATTCCAAATTAAAAAATATCATCATAGCCTCAAATATTTTTAGAAACAAACATTTTCATCCCCTAAATAACATAAGTGGTTGAACAAAATGTTCATACATGATTATGAGATCGTTTATAAGAATGGATAAGAAAATGTAGTAGTTGATGCTCTTTCACAAAAATATGAAGAAGAAGGGTCCCTATTTTCACTCTCCTTCATTGTAGCATATTAGTTAAAGGAATTTTTCCAGGAATGGTTCCAAGGTCCCAAACCTTCTCACATGATCTAACAGTTACAACAAGATCCTCATGCACCTCTAGGATATTCTTGGCACAATGCGAAGTTTCACTATAAAGGTCACCTGTATTTGAGAAAATGGTCTCACTCTAAATCCAATGTTCTCTTTTAACTTCATTCTTCACCAACAACTAGGCATTGAAGTTTTCACAAAACATATGAATGGATGAAACATTTGTTTTTTTGGGAAGGAAAGAAATAGGAAATATGCACATTTGTGGACAAATGTGATAATGGCCAATGCAATAAGGAGGAAACAATCAAAATGCCAGGAAGCCTCCAACCTCTCCCTATGACACCTTCTATATGGACTAATATTTATATGGAATTCGTTGTTGGATTACCCAAATATGGTAATAAGTTAGTCATCATGGTTGTAGTTGATCACCTTTCCAAATATGCTCACTTTTGTTCCGTCCAACACCCATTCATTGCATCCACAAAGAATTGATTTTTCATGGAAAATATCTTCAAACTCCATGGAATTCCCCACTCTATTGTTTCTGACTGTGATCCCACTTTCACAATGATTTGTAAATTTTTGTGGATATCCCACTAGAAATTTCATCACAACATATCTAATAAAATATTGAAATCTTTACTATGATCGTTAATTTCCTTTAGATCCCAAATTGTTTAATTACTGGACTTCTTCTTAAAATTTATGCAATAGCTTAAATGTGCAAAATATGAAACATAAATAAATACTCACAAACCATCCATAAATAAACACAAGATATGACCTAGGAAACCCAAACCGAGAGAAAACCTAGCTAGAAGGTGAGGCCACTCTGCTATCTTTTATTCAAATGCAAGTACAATGAAAGATGCACCCTTTATGGAGTTGCCTTTGACATTGTTTCTTGTTTGGTTGCTATAGAATATATCCTCCTCTTTTATGCTCACAGAATACCAATCTCAGATGTTTTTCTCAGCTATGGAACAAGATACAATGAAAAATAATGGAACCCCTTCTCCTCTTAGTGTCCCAATAATTAACGTAGACCAATAGATATATAGGGTTAGGGTATTGACTTCCTCAACCCTCAATTAATGATCATGTTTGGACCTTCTAGAATGTTCTAGAAAATACACTATGAGGCTATCCCCACACGTTTAAGTTATGGGGGATAACATGGCATCCACTCACACCATGGTCATCAATATGGTACGTCAACTTGTGGAAAGCATAAATTTCATATACAAACTATAATTAAGACAATTCTTGGTACGTTGCAAAGGAATTGGTGTGTAGAATGTAGCCACTTGGTTGATAGTAAGCTAATTTGTACCTTCTAGGGTGTTATAGAAAATACACTACGTGGATAATCCCACACATTTAAGAAATGGGGGATGACATGACATCCACTCACACCATGTTGATCAATATGGTAGGTCCATTTGTAGGAGGAATAAATTTCATGAACTTTGATTGACGTGGTTCTTACACCACTGTAAAGAAATTGGTGTGGTATAATATAGCTGCTTGATTTTCTCCAGTCCAAGTGGACTCCCATGGAGGAAGAGAATAGGAATGAGGGAGTAGAAGATCCCATTAATGTTTTTCTCATGGAAGTCGTCGCACAACATAGGAACAAGCTGTTGTCGAATTGTGCTGAAATCCTTCAACGATTTTCAACAATAATAGGTGTGTCTTCATTAAGCAATTTCTTTGGAGACGCTACCCCATTCAAGGTACACCTTATTTTTTATATTCCCATATTTGAAGGTCACATTGATGAGGACGCTTTGGAAAAATGGTTAAATTTGCTAGAAGGTTATTTCTCTATTCAAAATTATTCTGATAGAGAAAAGATCACCTTTGTACTCCTTAGGGCTCTCCCCCATGTCAAACATTGGTGGGAAACTTACTAGGAGAAAAATTCCACAGAGGAGTTTGGAATATTTGGGGTCGAGCCCACTTGGGATTTTTTTATGGATGCGGTCAAGGAACAATATTACACTGTGGGAAACTATGATGACCAAATCATGATATGGACCACGCTGCATCAAAAGCAAGACCAAATATTGTCGAAGTTCACAAATACCTTCCACACCTTGCGCACTAAGTTGGGTATGAAAGAATATGAGCGACGTTTTTTTTTGAAACACCGTAGGGATCTACAAAGGTACATCCAAACCGAAATGGAGTTTCTGGACATCTCATCACTAGGAGCCACTTATAGATATGTTGTCAAAATCAAGAAGAAATTTAAGTAGTAGAACAAGCAAGAATCTAGTCCTGCAAATCCACGACAACCAAAGTATGGTAAAGGAAACCTAAACTCACAGAACAATCAACCTCAAGATAACCAGTCTAAGCAATAGAAAAATAATGGTAATAGGAAGATTAAGAAGGACATTGGGAAGTGGTGATACTTTCACAAAATCCCCTTGAACAACAACGATGAATGTCACTCGAAATTTTCATTCGAGGCCTAGCTCAAAGAAATAGAGGAAAGCCCCAAATCAAACTCTGATTCAAACAATAATAAAAGGAGACAGATAATTGATGTAGAACCCACTATTATTGTCATGATGAAAAAAATCCAACCATAAGAACTAGAGGATCCTGAGGAGGTGGAGCGCCTTTTCCATTCATATATGTGGGTGAATGAGACCCTGTTTAGTTTTATTGTTGATAGCATAATCCAGAAGAACCTCATCTCAGTAGAGGTCATCAAGTAGTTGGATTTGCCGAAAAAACCACACCCACAACCATACAACATCATATGGATCCACTAGGGACAAGATCTTCATGTCATCTAGTAGTGTCTCTTGTAATACGACATCAATCCCTTCAAGGATGAGGTACTGTGTGATTTTTCCCAACTAGAAGTGTGTGCTATTCTTCTAGGCTAGACATATATGTGGAGGCATCATTTTGTTTATGAGTCTCTACCCCATAACGTCATTGTTACTCTGGGGGGTCATCCCTACAAGATACCAGAGGTATTTCGGACTATTGTATCGACAAAAAAGTGTTGCAAAGAAATCTCTCACACTGCAAAGTTTAGCCTCTTCACAACTTGGTCAGAAGAGGATACTGCAACCACTACATCCTCATGAACCTTTTATCCAACAAAAGAAGATCAACAATATTCAAAATATTCCTACTGCACCCACGGGGGTGCGTTCACACTTCCCAGTCAAACCAAGTTATGATAAATCCCTTCAGGTTCTTCATGTTGCATATTCACCAATAGAATCCTCCAACACTTCGGAAGATCATGTAGCCATATATTTTGAACATATCCAACCCCTCCAACAACACGTTCATAACAGCCTTCAACAAGCTAAGTAGGACAACTTCTTCAGCAAGGCAAGTAGTTCACCAAGGTTCAGATTCAAGAAAATATTCCCCAGGAACTTCACGCAATGAAGACAATTTATTTATGAAGNAACAAGGGTTTACACCTTGGATTTTTTTCTACATCTTTTCGGGTCCTAAACTTTGGGGGCCATTTTGAGGCCCTAAATTTTTTTTTGGTCCCACCATAGTCACATTGTAGGATTTAACCAGAGTGTGATGGAAAAATCTGTATTCTTCAGATAGACTTTCGAATGATCTATCATGCACCCAAAACAAATATCATATGAAAAAGTTACGCCCTTGGGAAGTTGACGTGCCAACTAACCCCATTGGGGCCCACAAACCTTTTGGTGTTTCATCTTCTAGGGCTAAGATTTTGAATTTTTTTTATGTTAAAATTTCCTCTAGAGCTTCATTGTAAGCATCATCATCTTCTTGCAAATAAGAATATCCATCACATCTCTTCTCAGAGATAAGTTGTCACCATTCTAGTGAGTCATTCACTCTGTAATTTTACAGCTTTTGTACATTCTCTCATGAATAAAAATTGTGCATTACTTTATCTCCATGTTTATTACAATATCTATGTATATTTAATTTTTATATCTCTACCTTCATTTCATTCTCAAAAAAAACTGGATCAAAAGGATCATATGAGGAAATAAAAAATTTACCCCCCCCCCCTTTCATCATCATTTATTATTTGTCTTTATTGTAACTAATGTAAAAATTAAAAAAAAAGGGGGAGGATGAAGATATAGGTAACTACTTCTTGTAGAATTCAAGAAGTCACAATGGACAATTACTTAGGAAATTTGCAGAAACCACAAGAGACCCATTTTGAAGCTCTTCAACTTCAATATTTTAGAGGGAACTAATTTTTTCTGAATAATATTGAGAAGCCCTCTGTGCCATTTTGATAAAGGGAATTGTTGTGTTTGCTTGCACTCATGTTTACTGTGAACTTTTTCAAGTAAAAATTTGGCTATTCCAAAGTGTTGTAAGAGGCGACTTCCACTCAACTAGACTTTTCTATTTTAGTTAGATAGTATTTATAGTCATCGTTGTTCTCTTTTAATGAATTGTTCATAGATGATGATATTATTTTTATGTTGGATTTATAGTTAAGACTTATATGATTATGTTTTTCACATAAATATTATTATTCTTTGTTCCTTTGTTACAACTATCCGAATGAAGGATTTATGCAGGGATTACTAACGTTCGAATCTATTCATTTTTTAATGTTAGCACTCCTAGATAGGATAGGATAGAATAGGCTTCCTTTCAATAGTTAAATTAGTTTTCATTTGAATTCCCTTTCATCAAACTACTCATTCACCCTCAATCCAATAATGGAAATCGAGCTAGAATCTGGATGGGTGTTCTAACCCAAATGGTGTGAAGTCTAATTGGGACCTCGGACTAGGGAGTACCCCTATCTGCTAAAGGGAATTTTACCTGCGTCAAAAAATCTATAACTATGTTTGTTTGACATAATTTTGTTATTTTTCCTAAATGGTAAGTGTCATGTTCAAAACGAGCATAAAGGACCTTCAAAACTAGTTCCATCCATTGCAACATCCATATGATTTCTTATACCATTACCACTATTGCCACGTTTTGAATCCAAATATAAGACACACACTTTGAGTTTCATTAGGTCATTAGTAATTCCATGGAGAAAGAGTTAGATTTGCATTTGGGTAACCCAGCCATTTGGATCAGAACCATCAAACTTTTTCATGTCTACTTTTGGGAAGCGATGCTATGAATTGAAATATTGAAAGGGTGGGCAATGACTATGGATATTTAGAAAAAGTGTGTTAGGGTCAAGATATTCAATTTATGAAGGTTCCCCTATGGGTGGATCCATGTGGTGTTATGGCCCCTTGTCTTTTATGGATGTGAATAGTGAGCCTAGCTATTCTTTAAGATTAATGCCTATTCTTTAAGATTAATACCTATTCTTTAAGACCAATTATGCAAAATTTAGATACATTTTTTGCAGGCATTCATTGTTTTCCATGTTGTGAGTATGGGTAGTGGAACCACTTAAGATACCTCCAAAGAGTTATCCTTGACTTATCTTAATACACCTAGGGGCTTGATGAGACTCTTTTGAGAGGTAGATCACCAACAACAATATTGTTGGTCCACACAAAAATGTATACTTAAGTTGTATCCCTACATAATTAGCATGCCACAATGAATATTTTGAGATAGGTCTCACATAATGGCGTGTTGGTGGGATTAATACTCCTAGTTGTGGATTACTACATGCAAAGAATTCCAAAATTTCTTCTACACTCAAAGATGTAGGAATTTCACTCATAGACTACAAAGGCTAGGGTTTTTAGGGTCCTAAGGACAAAGGAATGTCAAGTTATATATTTCTATGATATATCTAAAGGTTTTTAACAATAGTATTCAGTTGAATATTTCATGGAACCAAAGAAGGAGGATAGATCATACCCTCAGTTTCAGTGCTCGGTTCCCTATAATGTGATATCAATTTCCCTGAAAATTATTCTAGTTGTACTATAGCAACATGATGGACACCAATTTATGTAAGGATGGTTTCAAGTGCAACAAGAGGGCCTCTGATATACGCGCGAGTACATGGATGGTATTATCGTAAATAGGTTCTACCTTATGCAATAATACTCAAAGGGGTACCAAAGAAGGTTACAAGGGTGTCCAACCAAGTGACATGGTTTTTATTATATATATTCTTCCCTTATCATATATTTATCCATTGAATGACATATCTTTATTTTATTTAAAGACGCTAGAACACATCTATAGCTTGAATTTGTTTTTGTCAGTAAAATTGAAATGCATGTTGGTTGAGGGAAGAGCTATGATACCACTTGTAGTGTTCCTTGACCCTTATACTTGAACCAAAAACTAGGTTTGCAAAGGTTATAAATGCAAGACACTAGATACAAGAGACAAATAATATGAAATTTGCAAAATATACCCTTATATTAATATTTATGAAAAGAATGACAATGATATTCAATTGTCACTTAAGGTTGGACAAAATTTCACTAAGTAGAGCTCCAAGTACAAGAATAAT